>JASTTN010011760.1:54331-68696 GCA_030324115.1 Sorex maritimensis
CTTTCTTTCTTTCTTTCTTTCTTTCTTTCTTTCTTTCTTTCTTTCTTTCTTTCTTTCTTTCTCTCCTCCCAGCAGTACGCTGGGGCTCTGTGCCCGGCTGGCTCCCAGATGTGCTGTGGGTCAGTGCATTGCTGGGCGGGAATCCAGGCCCAGCGTGCAGAGCAGCCAGCTCTCGGAACCCTTTTCGAAGTTGCAGATCCCAGCCCTGGTGCGAGGAGAAGCCCGTTGACCGTGGGGTCTCTCTCCGGGCTGCCTGACTCTGCAGTCTGTACACCCGGCGAGTGCTGCCGATGGCCCCTCAGCATCGGAAGTGGCCTGCGGGCCGCCCTGGGCATGCTCAGCTCTCTCACAGCGTCTCATTTTCTATAAGGATTTGTTCCGGTCGGATAGGAAACGAAGGGGGCTGGGGGGGTTAGCTCGGGGGTGGAGCACTTGCCTGGCGGCAGGGCAGGGAGTGACCCCTGAGTGCAGAGCCAGGAGGGGGGAGAGCCTGAGCACTGCTGGTGTGACCCACAGGCTTGGAAACATTTTCTTTTCATTTAGAGGAAATGGAGAAGCTAGAATCCCTAAGCAGGGCGGAGGGTGGAGTGTCGTTTTCCTCTGCTCCTGCTTCCCGAAAGGGTTCCCTGCGGAGTGCGTGCTGTCGGTCAGGGTCTCGCCTGTCCTTGCTCGGGGCTTTGCGGTGGGCTGGTCCCTGGCAGGGGTCCTGCAGGTACCTGGGCGGCGCTGTTGCACACAGGGTGCTGGAGACCGAGGCTAAGAGTCTGGATTCTGTTGACTTTTTCTTGTCTCAGCCTCGGCTGCTCATCCGTGCCTCCCGCTGGGGAGAATATTAAGCCGTACATTTGGAAATGAGTTTTTCTGGAGTTTCTATTTACGTATCAGCTAGAGGTAAAAAGATACAATTTAACTTATCTCCTCATAACATTTTTCTTTTTTTTTTGGGCCTGGCTGTCTTGAGATAAACATTTGAGTCGTTTTTATAGCGGTAAGATAGATAGAGGCTTAAGCAAGTGCAGCTGCGTCTGCCTCGAGTTAGTGTGCTGGTTTATGAACCGAGAATGATTCCTAGGAAGGCAGAGATGGTGCTGTCCTTGTCTCCGTTAGTCTCCTGGTGGAAATCAGCGAGTTTACCTAACGACAACAGCTAGTTTATTGGCTTGAACTTCCACCTTGACTGTGTGTATGTTTCCATGCGTGTAGTTCCCGTGTAACTCCCCCTCGGCCTACACTGCCTCGGCACGTGCTTACGGGGTGGCTCTAGGGCCAGCGGCGAGGGCACCGTGGACACCCAGAGGCCCATGTCTGGAGTTAGGGCTGGGCGGAGAGACTCCCTGTGGTGCTCATGGGCCATTGCACGATGAGGCCATCAGTGGGCGGTGAGGCAGGGCCCGCGGGAGACCTGCACCCTTCAGGCGCTGCTTTCAGAGCACTTCCTGGGACCCCGGAAATACTCTTGGGTAGGATGGAGCATTGCAGGCAAAGCGAGAGGAAGTAAATTCCTCATATAGTTGCGTAAAATGGGTGCGTCTGGCGCCCAGAGCAGCAGCTCCGGCGGGTGAGTGCTTGTCCCCCGCTCTGCCCAGCCTGGTATCACCCGCGGCACTTCACGCGGTGCCTGAGCACAGCTGCAGTGATGCTTGAATGCAAAACGAAACCCTGAGCATCACGGGGTGTGGCCCGAGCCCCCTACAACCCCCCAAACAAAACCCAGATAAAAATAACAATAAAAACAAACAATTTTTAATAGGGGGTTGGGGTCGCGTGGTCCCCCCCCCCCCCACACACACTGTCCTTTAAGAATTTTCTTGCGCCTTGTTTTTGTAATCCAAAGCAAAAATGAGGTTCCACGTCAGCTGCATCTTCACCGACCACACACGGACAGGCTGCCCGCCCGCCCATCCTCCGGGCTTGAAACTAACGTACATTCCGGTAACTGACACTCAGAGGATTTGCCACCTCTGCATCGCTTGTTGCGTTTCTTAGGACTTTCAAAAAGCCGGCTGGGAGGGAGAAGGAAAGTGAGACGGCCCACAGTCCGACCGCAGCACCAGCTTTCTCTGGGAGTCGTGTGAGTCCCGGACCTCGAGAGCACAGTCCTCACTTCCCCAAGTCCTCTGAGTCCCAGTGTTGGATAAAGTCAGTCCAGTGGCCCCAGGAAGGAGGAGCCACACGCCGCTCTCTCCCGGCGTACGAGGGGTGTTCTGGAACACTCCGGCCTCGCGCCCCTGCCTGCTGCTTCTGCCTCGCCACGCTGGACGCGGGAGGGGGGGTCTGGCGCAGGGACTGTGAGGACCCGGTGCCCGTCTCCCGCCGCCGCGCTCCCTCCCGTGCACACGTTTCCTTTTGTGTTCACGGGGCCTGGCTCTGAGGAATGCTGGGCTTGGCGGCAGCTTCGTCGGCCGAGTCTCGCCTGTCCCCTCGCCCTGCGGCCTGGCTCCAGCCGCCGTCGGGGGCAGCACGGACCGTCCCCCTTCCTCCCTCGGCGTGCGAGCGTGCGAATGCCCTCAGTGAGCGTTCGCTCTGCACAAGGGCAGGCCTCAGTCGCTCCAGCTCCAGCACGCGTGGCCCGGGCCCTGAGCTGTGCTGCCCGGGTGCTGCCCGAGCACTGTGTGTGGGGTCCGGCCCCGGCGCCTCTCCCACTGGGCGGCTGCTCTCCCTGTCGTCGGCCTGGGGGCAGCCGCCCGCCTGGCTTGCCCGCCCCGTCCAGGCTCCTGACAGTCAGGCTGCTGTGGGCTGACAGGACCCGGAGGCGCTGCCCTGCAGAGGACCGATGTTCCCCAGAGGGCGCTTCGGGGAGGTCAGTGGGTGCTTGGCCGTCTGCCGTCTCCTGAAGAGAGGGACAGTGCTCAGTGCTCGGGCTTGCTCCTGCCCTGTCGCATCCTCCACACAGCAGGGACTGGCTCCTGCCCCCTCCCAGCCGTCCGCTTCTGGGAAGGTGGAGTGACCCCCCCTCATAGGAGCACACCTCTGGGCCGACGAGCCCAAGGCACACAGAGTTCACACGCACATGCACACGCACACATACACACACAGCTACACACAAACTCATACACAGATACACACACATACACTTGCACACACATACACACATATACACAATGCATATACACATGCACACATACACACATGCATACACATATACACATGCACACATACACACACGCACATATACACATGTACTCATACACACATACACACTCACTAATATACACGTGCGCATATACACACATAAACATATGCTCACACATACACATGCACACATACATGCATGCGCACAAACGTACACATATGTACACACTTACATACACACATGTACATATACACACATACGCACTTACATGCACATACATGCATACACATATACACACATATACACATTCACATACAGATATGCACACACACATACATACACACATGCACACATAAATACTCAAGCTAATATTTTCTAACAATAAAATTTATTCCTTGATATAAGTTTGGAAAAGGTAGGATACTGTAGCGAAATGTAGACCACCCGCTGTTTCTACCAAGGAAATAGTACTAACACTTGGCTTGTTTTTTTTTTCTCTTTCTTATGCCTTTACAAGATTGGAAGCAACTTTGCCATGGTTTCCTGCCCGGCTTTTCTCTTTTTCTCTTGACTTTATTTGTATAATATTCTCAGTCCAGGATGTGCTGTGATTTCTAGCCGTCCAGTGCTTGGTGATTTACATTTCAAAGGAGCTCATTTCTTACAAATTCACAAATTCCACGGCCAGAGACAGTATGAAAAGAAAGGAAAATAGGAGGTGGCATCCAGAATGACTCGGAGCTGAGGTGAGTGTGGGGGAAATTGGAACCACCTGGCCGGTGGCGGCAGCTCTGTGTGGAAGGCCTGGGTGGTGACCTCAGTTGGCTGCGCCTGGAGTGACCCGCCTGGGCAGCGGGAGTGTCTGCATGTCCACTCAGCTCACGTGGCAGAGGGACTTACGGAGTATTGCGATGGACTCAGCCAGGGAAACCTCAGCTCCTTCTGTTTTGTTTTGGGGTCACCCCAGTGGTGCTCAGGGCTTCCTCCTGGCTCTGCTCTCAGGGATCACTCCCAACGTGCTCCGGGGACCACATGGGACGCCGGGGATTGAACCCGGGTCTGCCACAGGCAAGGCAAGTGCCCTCCCCGCTGGGCTATCCCGTCCAGCCCTGGGTTCTTTGAAGTGACACCCACTGTCCGTCTATTGTGTGCTGGAGAACAAACTCTGTCACCCTTTCATCTTGCCGGCTGCTTTAGAGTAGAAAATACCGTCGCGTGTATGCTGAGACATAAACTAGGTCTTTACATGCTGATTATTCTGCCTTGTGTGTTTCATAGATGATGGATGCTGTGTTGGTGGAACTGTCTCCTCAGTGAGCCTTTTTCATTCAAAAGTCCTTATTCAACAGTTTCGGATCTTCATCTCATTCAAGACTAAATAAATAAGCCTTTAAAACCCTCTTAAACATCTGTGGCAAATGAAAATATTTAAATTCTTTCTGAAGAGGAAAGCTGTTTTAATTGAATTAAATTAGTTTTTCATGGAAATTTACCTAGAAGCTAGTTTCTGGAACCAATTTGGAAAATGATCTTTGTATTCTGTGGCGTTTAGGTTTGATTATGTTTTTCTTAGTAATTCTCAACGGACCCGGTTCACTCCTTGCTGCACTCATCAAAGCCTTGTGATGTATGTGGGCAGAGGAGGCGTTTCCTACCCCTCAATCACGCTTATTTATGGAATAACGTTTGCTTCCTCCTAAGATGTAAATGGTATGTGAAGTTCTTGATTCTGAAACATAAAATCATATAAACCCGTTTTAACATTCCTTCACTGTGTGTTGAGGTAGAATAGTCACACACAGATGAACTTTTCCCAGCATGTCTATTATAGAATTTGGGCTTTGGCACTTTCACCAATTAAAGGAGATACTGTTGTTTACCAAAAGTGACAGGCAATTCCACACTTTCTTGGTACATGTTGCAGACCATAAGACAATCTTTCAGGTACATCAAAGAGCTTCTGCCGCTTTTTCAGAATACTCTGCTGCTCTCTATTTACAAAATTGAAAATTGCTTTAAAAAACCTTTTTTTTTCTTTTACTTTTGCTGTAAAATTTCTTCTTTGTGAGGAATAACATGGGGATATGTGCTTAGTACAAGAACCACAGCTAGAATTTTCCTTTCTCGATGACTCATATTTCACTGTGTGGCTTTTGGAAGCTTCTGCCTTATCTGCTGGCACCGGAGTGCTGGTTGCAGCTGTTTCTCTCCCTGGGCCCCTGAGGACATAGCTGCTCATTTAGATTCTCGTTACTCCTCCACTCACTTTCTTCCCTCTCCTTTTCCTGCTCTGGTTCTCTCTCCCTTTTGCACTTAATTTGAAAGTATTCTTTTCTCTGGCTACTTTTTCTTTTCCTGTGTGAGAGCTTAAAATGTTTCTAAGATCCTGAAGCTATAATATTTCCATGGTCCGTCACCATCCTTTGGTTGGAGTTTGACTGAGTGTGATTGGAATGATGGTTTGGTATTGTGTAGACATAATCTAAATACACTTTAGTAAAAGCAAAGTGTGATAATAACACCAGGATGGGTTTCTGTTTTGTTCTGAAGTCACTTTGTAATTCATCTGAAATATTTCTGAGGATATTTATGTTTTAAGTGTTTCCATGGTTGAAAAATTAAAGGCACAACATGATATATTATATAAAATAATTGTAGATCTTGCTTGGATCTTGACAGTTTCTTTTAAAGTGTCTTTGAAGTAAACCAAAAATATTGTTCCTTTATATAGGTCTTATCAGAAATGTTCTAGCTCCTATTTTATTTGGTGTTTCATATATATTCTTTTGTGGTTTGAAAGGTGATACTATGAAGTCTTAAATTTTTGATATATTTAGTAGTATGATTTTATTTTAGTGCATATTATGTTTATTTATTGTGTTACCAGGGGCCAAACACAGGCCTCATGCTTGCCGAGCAAATACTCTCCTCCTGCCTTCACCCCTAATCTAGATTTTCCTTCCATCAGTATGTAGCTGATTTGCTACTAGATTGTGAATTCCTTCTTGGTCCATTGCCCCTAAACCTGGAAGAAGGTGTAACTCAGTTGAGCCAGGATAGTTTACATATTTGGCTTGTGAAAAATGCCTTTCTTACAAAAGACATTGTTGAATATTTACACACTATGAATGGACTTGAAGCCATATTGTAAATTAAAATATGTCAAAGAGATAGATAGTCTTGCTCTAAGGAGAAAGGTGTTTAAAATTACTGTTGATATACAACCAAAAACTAGGACTGCCAAGCTAATACGGTAGTCTGCTTCTCGTGCAAGCAACTCCAGCACCTCAGGCTAACCCCGGCACCAGCAGGAGGGAACCCTGAGTGCAGAGCCAGGAGTGAGTAACCCGTGTGTTTTCAGGGGTGGCCCAAAGACCAACCTATCAATGCAAAACACCACCCTCCAAAGAAATACCATCTAAAATAAATGCAAAAAACACACAAGTAGATTGAATATAGGAAAGACAAATCAGAAGTTGATAAGAACATCTATTAAATTCCAGGTAGATTTTCTTATCCCATCTTTGCATATGTGTGGTGGGTGCTAAGAGACAATCTGTCACGGAAAGTTAGGACTAGTGTTCTGTGATTTCACTTTCAAACTGTAGTATTATAGCTTCCCAAACATTTTTATTTTCTTCAATATAAGCCATTGAATGATTCCTTAAAATAATTAGGATTTTTTAGTTCATTTCACTTTGTCTGTTTCACCCCTAACCAAAGTGTATATCATAGTTGAAGCATAACGATTATTTTTATTTACTCATTTATTTGTGCTTTTTTTCCCCCCCAGATTTTCATCAGGATTTTGTTATTTTTCTTCCCGTGTTGGGGTCACTCCTGGCTCTGCATTCAGGAACTACTCCTGGCTGTGCTCGGGGTAATCGGTGTGGGAGCTGGGGATGGAATCCAGGCGTGCAAGGCAAATTCCTATTGGCTGTATTACTGCTCTGGCCCCCAGTTTGAAACATTTTATTTTTCACATATATTTTCTGAGCGATAGCAGGGTAGTTGTTGTTTTTCCATTCCGCAGGAGAAGGTTCTGGAGCCTGGCTCTCTCAGACCGGAGCCACGGGGGGTATCTGCAGCAAAGACTTGAGCTGTGGTGTGGTACGGGACAACCGTTTTGGCGGTCGCTGAGTAGTGCCAGGCCTCTTAGCACTGGCAGCCCACAGCACTGCAGGGGTGTTTATGCCCCCTTGAAAACGATAACCGAGGCCCATTATCCTCAGAACTTCAAAGTGTGTGTCGGGGAACCCGTGCTCTTTCAACTTCAGTATTCCTTGATGCTTCCCTGGGAACTTGCCAAGTTCTGAAGATCTCGCAGGCTATCCTGCTTTCCGAGCATTTACCTCCTGAAGAAACTAAGTCTCTTTCGCAGACCTGGAACACTTCATCGCATTTCCCTTTCTACATCACATATGCAGAGGTTAAACTCACCTCCTGGTCAGTTTCTAATTTGTGGTAGTGAAGGTGGCTGAGGCTTAAATCTGATTGGCCATTTCCATGTACCCTGGAGGGGGATTGAATCTGATTGGCCATTTCCATGCACCCCTGGATGGGGATTGAACCTGATTGGCCATTTCCATGCACTGGGATTAAGTCTGACTGGCCATTTTGGTGCATCCCTGGAGGGGGATTTAATCTGATTGGCCAATTCCATGCACCCTGGAGAGGGATTGAATGTGATTGGCCATGCCGGTGCATCTCTGGAGGAGGATTTAATCTGATTGGCCATTTTGATGCACCCCTGGAGAGGGATTGAATCTGATTGGCCATTTTGATGCACCCCTAGAGGGGGATTGAATCTGATTGGCCATTTCGTTGCACCCTGGGAATGCATGAAAATGAGACGGTTAACGGGTGCTTGGTCTATACCCTGGCTTTGACCCTACCCTGCTGTCCGCATGGACCAGAGGCAGCCCTGCACAGTGGCCATGGAGTACCTGGTCAAGGTTAGAGAATTAGAGTCGATTATACCCATTGTTTCCCACACTGTGGTTTCTCGCAATCTTAGGTTTGCCAAGATGTGATCATCCTAAAAGGAAAATCATAGGTTGTCCCCCCTGTCCTTTATTTGTCTGCGTTTGCATTGGCCTTAAACTTTGGCGGAGAGAGACTCCATCTGTTAGCCAGACTGCCAAGTAAATCAGCAATATAATAATATATAAAGTATAGCATTAATATTGTTGCCTATACAACAGTCAGTTGGGGGCATTTGAACAATTATGGTGAAATACATTTGGTGAAATTTAACAGTAATGCAAGTGACTGAAACACAATTATATATACGTTAAAAAAAAGAGGGTACCATATTTGAGTATTTCTTTTGTTCCATCACTGTGCTCAGTAAACCGTTGTATTTAGTGCATTAGTGTTTTGTCTCCCGCATCTCACAGATGACAAATTGAGGAAATAATGTTTCCCTTGTGGTAGTGTGAGATTCTACCCCAGGACCATCTGATTCTGACGTCTTGCTTGCCTGTTGTCTAAATTGGAACCAGGGATTGTACTAGCTATCGGTGACTCAAAGGTGGCTCAGCCCATTGCTTGGGAAAATTCTAGAAGGAAGGAAGGAGCCTCCCGCAGTGGCACCATAGTGATTATGGAGTGTGTGGTGAGTGGAGGAGAGTTGGTCACTCACGACCACTGGTCAGGCTGGAGAAGGCCTGTTTCAAAATGATGATGGACAGAGAAAGTGTTTAAAATCTTCAGAAAATAGAGTTTGAACTTTAAGGGGTATCATACATTTTCCCAGTTATGGAATGAACAGTTTCTTCCTGCTCATAGAATAGTCTGTACAGAAACTACAGTCTTTCCTAAAACTGACTTCCATTGCGTGTGTGGGGAGGGTGGGGAGAGGGAGTGGGCCCGACTGATTCACGAGGGATGCTTGCACAGGTCAACCATTATGACCTATTCTAGTGATTTGGAAAAAGCAAATCACTTGTATCACTTGTCATCCCATTGATCTTCCATTTGCTCGAGTGGGCGCCAGTAACATCCCCATTCGTCCCTGTCATGTGCTAGTGTAGGCCCAATGGTATCTGCTCGCTCCAGGAACAGGAAGAGCCTCAAACTGTCCATTCAGGGTTTTGACGAAGAAGTCTGACCATCTCGTTGGTGGGCGGCCATGTGGTCTTCTGATGTCCCGTGGAATCCAGTCGGTAACAGCTCTAGTCCAGCGGTCGTCTCTGAATCGCATTACATGTCTGGCCCATCTGATTTTTGACACCTTGGCAAACAAGACAGTGTCCCTGATTCTTGACCGTCGATGGAGGTCGGAACTCCAAATTCCTTCTCTCACTTGGGTGAAACGTGATACTCCAAGCATAGCTCTTTCAATTCCTCTTTGGGATACCCAAATAGTGTTCTCATCCTGTTTGCGTAGGGCCCAGGTCTCTGAGGCGTATGTTAGTGCAGGAAGAACGGTGGAGTCAAAAAGATGTGCCTGGAGGTTCTTTGTCCTCTTAACCACTTCTTCGATGCTCTTGAAGGTGTTCCAGGCTGCTCTCTTCCTTCTGCACAGTTCTGGCGCCAAGCCGTTCCTCATGTTGAGTTCTTGACCCAGGTACACATAGCTGCTGCATTCGGAGATGTTCATTCCGTTGAGAGCAAATGGAGCTTCAGGGACTAGGGGACTAGTTCGTTTTTCATGGACATTGTTTTGCTGAGATTCAGCTGCAGTCCGACCTTTCCAAACTCGTGGTCAAAGTCGGCCAGCATTTGTGATGCTTAGCTAATGTTTGGTGTTATGAGAACGATGTCATCAGCGAAGCGGAGGTGGTGTAGTTGCCAACCGTCTATTTTCACTCCCATTCCTTCCCATTCCAGTCTTCGCATGATGTTCTTGAGGGTGGCAAATATCCCAATATCTCGAGGAAAAAGCAAATATCCCAAGTAATTTCTGAGAATATAGAGATGCAAATGATGAAAATAATTATTTAAAATTGGATATTAAGTATGAGATGGCTTTTTGTTTGTTTCTGAGCCTCACACATGCCTCAGGGTGTGCTTCTGACTGCTCGGGGCTTGGCTCCGGGGGGCTTCAGAGGACCATAGCAGTGCCATGAGTGGAAGCTGGGTTGGTGGCAGATGTGCAGGGCAAGTGCCCTACCCGCTGTCATCCCCAGCTCCTGAGAGGACAGTTTAAATTTAATCAAAACATTGTTTAGTGAGATAGGCTTAGATTACTAGACTAAGTAATTACATGACATTACGTGCTTTTATTTGATGTTTATGATATGTCGCGCAGCCACAAAGCGGCTGCTTGGTCCAGAGAGTGTCCTGGAGCATGGTGGTTGGGTAGTAGAGGTCAGACTTCTTCATCAAGACCCAAATGAACAGTTTGAGGCTCCTCATGTCCCTGGAGCGAGCAGACGCCATTGAGCTACACTAGCACGCGACAGGGATGAATGTAGACGTTACTGGCACCCGCTCAAGCAAATCAATGAACAACGGGATGACAAGTGATATAAGTGATAATTTTATTTACAATCTGTTCTGTTTGTGCTAGCTGAATTAGACAAAGTAAAACATCTTTGATAGAGAGCTCAGGGACTGTCTTGTAATAATCTGTCATACCTGAATAAATACTAATGTTGCCCCACTTCTTTTAGATAACTTTTGTGTTCCCATTGCTCAGGAACCTCAACTTACACAATCATTTTTATTATAGTTTTTATCTCTTTGAATAGTTATGAGTTTTACCATTGCAGAATTTCATGGCATTGGCTTCATGCTTCTGTAAATACCTGATCACTAGAGATCAACCAACTCCCACCCAAAGCCACAAGCCCCCGGCGTCTCCTGCCTCCATCCTCCTGCCGCCCCTCCCTGCTCTAAGCACCGTTCACGGGCTTGTTTCTTGTCGGTCTGTTGCATCTGCTTCAGTTGTTAGTGAGGGAGACCACTTGATGGTCGCCGTGGCTTCCTGACTTCACTCAGGCGGGTCACCTAGTACTCCGTCCAGAGTTTCCCAGACTGTACGACCGTACCTTTCAAACAGCAGGATGGTGCTTCACTGAGTACATTCTACATTCCGTCCAGCCCCTCAGTCTGGCCCTCTGCCGACGGGCAGGTCTGAGTCCGTCCTTCCCTCTGTGTGGGGATGCTGCTGTTACAATTCCCCAGAGATGCCTGGGGGTGGGGGGGCTGCTTCTGCCCCCAGGGGTTCCCACAGTCACCCTCGGTGACCCCGCACAGCCTCCCCTGGACGTGTCCTTTCTTTCCGGTCCAGGCCAGTCCCTCACGGTGACACGATATTCCGTTTCAGTCCGTGTTCCCCTAGGGGTCCGTGATGGGGCATCTGACCTGTCTGGGCGTCCCTGTTTCCTCCGGATAATGGCCTCACAGTTTATTCCCCCAGTGTTTGTGTTGCTTCCATTTTTATTGTGGAGTCGTGTGAGTTCCCACTCCGTTTGCCGTTAACCCCCCGTCAGGTGTGTGCTGTGCAGACGTGTTTCCTCAGTGGCAAGGCTGCGTTTGGCCTGTGGTCATTTCTCCCGCTGCGTACAGAGCTTCTCAGTGTGACGGCCACATCTGCCTGTTCTCATGCTTGTTTACCTGCCACCGGAGCCCTGGCCCTAAAGCGTACCCTCCTCTTCCTCTGTGCGCCTCTAACTTACGACAGGGGCAAGGCTGTCACATGGAGGAAAGGAAGCCTCTTTAACGAACGGCGCTGGGCCGGTTGCTGCCCTGTGCAGCTGTGCAACACCACACACGAAGATGAGCTAAGAGTGGACTAAAGACATGTTCAACCCGGAAGCATAAAATAGTTCGCTGTAGAGGTAAACTGCCATTCCTCTGCAAACTCTGTTACTGCACCACCAAGTATTCCTCTCACAAAGTCCTCCGACACCCCAGCCTGTCGTTCTCCCTCCCAGCCCTGCTGTGTCCGGCCCGAGCCCGTCTGCTCCTCGCTTCCCTTATCTTCGTAACGTGCTGCGAATAAGGTCATGATACGTGTCTTCCTCTGACTCCACCAAGTGAGATCGAGGTTTGAAGTTAAAAGCAATCCTTGAAGGTAGCTCCATGATCTATTACTGCACTAGGCTTTTATAGAGTTGTCAGAAGTCTAGTTGCTGGGAGGGATGAGAGGCTGGTACCCAATACAGAATTTCAGGAGAGTTTGGTCTTGCAACTCTTGGAAAGAACTTTTCCCATTGATATTTGAATGACTCAAGATGCTCTAGAGTAGAAATATTGCCTGTTTTTTTTCTTTTATTTTGATTTCTCAGAGCGTGCTGGGGTATAGGGGAGTGTGGTTGCTAGAGTGACTGATGACTGCCCCAACTCACACTTCTTGCCAGGTGGGTACTTTCTGTTCCATACCTTTACAACTCTCATAGAAAGACCCACAACATCTCTTTGTTCAAAGAATTTATCGTTATTATTATGATGTATGGAGGAAAATTGTAACAGAGGTGTTTGGCTCTGACTGTGGAATTTAGCTGTGCAATTCTAAGATACTACGCAAAAGGAACCTTTAAGTTCCAAATTCATTAGCTTAAAGGTGTATTGAATCTGGAGCAGAAGTGCCTCAAGGAAGGTAAAGTTCAGAATGAATCTAAGTATGAAAAGTGAAGTGGTAAATTAGAAATGTTAATGGGGGTCCTGACTAATGGTGGGGGCCTGGAGCCACAGCATTGCTAGTAGAGAAATATAAGCACTATGTAGACTAAGACACCTCAGTAAAAACAATTCAGGAGATTTTGGTGCTTAAAAGTGCTATGTATGTATTTAGTCAGCACGTTTTCACTAGTGCAGTATGATCACTATGATTTTTGAAAGGACTATGTGTATGTATATATTGTGTGTATGTATATAGCAAAAACATGATAAGCTGTAGTATAATGAATTTATAGTAGGGAGCTTTGTTAGTGATTTTTTTATAACCCAAAATACAATTTTTCCATTATGGAAAATTATATTTATGTTGAGCAAAAATAATCAGATATTGGCTTCACTAATGATCCAGATCATGTTGAAATCCTGTTACTGGGTTTAGCAGCACGACCTCTGTTCTGTGACCTTGTCTACTCTCGGGGCTTGTTGCTCGTGTCAAGGGGATTTCCTTTTATTTGTTTTAATTTTACCTGCCACTTAAATCCTTGAATGGCCCTTTCTAATTGTATTATAAGGCCATGTAATAAGGAAGGACTAGTTGATTATTTTTTACTTTATTGTTCTTAATCTCATATAGTTCAAATCTACTTTGTATTCTCATTTCTCAGGTCAAACGCTTCCTGCCGTGCAGTTCCTCATCCCTGCACTGCTCAAGTTTCAGTCTGTGCATCAGAGCAGGTTGGGCTCCTGTCTGAGCCTTGGCCTCTGTCCTTCCCCGGGGCGGGGGGGGGCAGCACTCGGCTGGGGCAGGACGCCCGAGCCTGCTTTGGGCCTCGCCTGCTCCGGTGCGAGAGTCCGGCCAGGCTGTCCCGGGTGCTGCATCTCGGTCCCAGGGTCCTGTGACCCAGTTGGACAGACTGACCACAGCGAGGGGGGTTGCGTTTCTCTCCCTAAAGAAGAGGACTCGCCCCTTCAGCCTTGTACGGTGCTTTCTGTCATCTTTCTAATCTCGGAGACAAAGGAGAACAGTTACAAATGAAACCCGCCTGCCTTTGTCATCTGAGTGGCTTTAGACTCCTTCACACAGACAGGGGTGGTTCCCAGCCAGCGAATCACGCCTAGCACCATCATACAACCCCGTTAGCTCGGTATCACAAGCAAGTTCAGTGGGTAGAAGGCGGTTCTTCTGTGGTTAGTACTGTGCTGCTTCCTTGGAGCAATTTCCTGAAAACTTTGCGCTACGTTTCTTTTCTTTTTTCTTTTTGGGTCACACCCGGCAATGCACAGGGGTTACCCCTGGTTCTACACTCAGGAATTACTCCTGGCGGTGCTCAGGGGACCATATGGGATGCTGGGAATCGAACCCGGGTCGGCCGCGTGCAAGGCAAACGCCCTACCCGCTGTGCTGTCGCTCCAGCCCCTGCACTATGTTTCTTAAAGCAGGGGCTGGGGAGATAGCCCAGGGCGCCAGCCCCTGGCCTGGCTTGCTGCCAACTTCCGTTTGGTCGCCCGCACCCCTGGGAGTGATCCCACCAGAGCCAGGAGCAGCACCTGAACAGATCTGGGGGTAGCCAGAGCCCTGGCACCACCACCTAAAGGAATAACCTGCATGTTTAATGAGGAGGAGGAGGAAGAGGAGGAGGCGGCATCATTCTGCAGGGCAGAAATTGTACTAACATTGTAGTATCCCTCCCTTCCTCCCTCCCTCCCTCCTCCCTCCCTCCC
>JASTTN010011762.1:821-12937 GCA_030324115.1 Sorex maritimensis
CCCCTGAGAGATCACTGTGCCTCCCCCTGAGAGATCACTGTGTCTCCTCCTGAGAGATCACTGTGCCACCCCCCTGAGAGATCACTGTGCCTCCCCATGAGAGTTCACTGTGCCTCCCCCTGAGAGACTGCTGTCTCCCCCTGAGAGACCACTGTGTCTCCCCCTGAGAGACCACTGTGTCTCCCCCTGAGAGATCACTGTGTCTCCCCCATGTGAGATCACTGTGTCTCCCTGTGAGAGATCACCGTGTCTCCCCGTGAAAGTTCACCGTGTCTACTCGTGAGAGATCGCTCTGCGTCTCCTGTCCCTCTCACCTCACTTCCCCATCAGGACAGCCTCCAGTCCCATCCACACATAGGCAAATTGCATGATTTGTTCTTTTATCTGCAAAAATTTAACTGCCCGGGCTGGAGCAATGGCACAGCAGGTAGGGCGTTTGCCTTGCATGCGCCGACCCGGGTTCGATTCCCAGCATCCCATATGGTCCCCCGAGCACCGCCAGGAGTAATTCCTGAGTGCAGAGCCAGGAGTAACCCCTGAGCATCGCTGGGTGTGGCCCAAAAAGAAAAAAAAATTAACTGCCATTTTTCACCAAATAATCATCCTTACTCCTTTTTTTTTTTCTTTTTGGGTCACACCCGCCAATGCACAGGGGTTACTCCTGGCTCTGCACTCAGGCATTACTCCTGGCGGTGCTCAGGGGACTATATGGGATGCTGGGAATCGAACCCGGGTCGGCCGCGTGCAAGGCAAATGCCCTACCCGCTGTGCTATCGCTCCAGCCCCATCCTATTCCATTTTTAATATTCACACTTTCGTTTTGTTTTGTTTGGGGCCACACCCGGCAGTGCTCAGGACCTCCCCCTGGCTCAGGGATCACGCCTGTGGGGCTCCGTGACCCCTGTGGGCTCCTGGGGATCAAACCCAGGTCGGCCGTGTGCAGGACCCTCCCCACTGCACTGTCGCTCTGCCTCAAGGCTCCGGTTTTAAAAGGAACTCCACTCAGGTCGGCGAGGGGGGCGGCAGGTCAAGGTGCCGGCCTGAGCAGCACTGGGAGTGCCGGGAGTAACCCCTGAGAGCTGCCAGGAGTGGCCCCCAAGCCCAGAAACAGCATCGAGTTGCACAGAATGGCCACACTCCACTCATTTGGGGTGAAGGGTGGCATAGAAAGATTTGGGGCTGGAGTGATAGCACAGTGGGTAGGGCGTTTGCCTTGCATGCAGCCGACCCGGGTTCGATTCCCAGCATCCCATATGGTCCCCTGAGCACCGCCAGGAATTAATTCCTGAGTTCATGAGCCAGGAGTAACCCCTGTGCACAGCCGGGTGTGACCCAAAAAGCAAAAAAAAAAAAAAAAAAAGATGCTCACGTGCAGGTGTCTTGCTCTGTGCTGGGCTCTAGGGGGCTTGGGGCGACTCACCTGCAAACCAAGACAGGGGCCTGCGTGGGGTGTGGCCTCTCCCCACAGGGGTCCCTCCTCTGGGCCTCCGGGCCTCGGGGCCTCGGGGCAGCCTGTCCACAGAGAGCGGGGGTCCCTTCGTGCAGAGCCCTGTTCTGGCTGCCTCCCATCCCTTAGCACCCCTCAGGGGGGCGCCATGTCCCTCCCTGCCAAGAGTGGAGAGTGCAGCCAGCCCACAGAGCAGGCTGTGGGGGTCGACATGGCTTCCCCCAGCCCCCCAAACCATAGGCCTCAGGCTCAGAAGCCGTGGGGCCAAGCCACCGGCAGAGGGCTGAGGCCCAAGCTGACAGCTGGGTCAGCAGTATGACTGCCCTCCGGGTCACACACTCCATCCACCCCAACTTCTGGGTCACACACTCCGCCCCACAGTGAATCTGGGGACACAGAAAGATCCAGAAGGCTCTCCTCGCTTCCCTGGCGCTGCTAGAGTCTCTCTCATCGGGGAAGAGCCTCTTCCTGTTCAGGCCTCTGCATCCGGCTCTAGGCCGGGAACCAGGAAGGGTCGGGGGGGGGGGCAGGTGAGGGCAGGACCCACAGGCTGGGCCCTGGCGAGGGGACAGGTGCCCACTTCCCTGACTTTGGGCGGGACGCACACCCGGGAGCCTGACCCCGAGAGGCTGGTGAGCGGAGGGCCTGTCCCTCCCGAGAGGGCGGCCTCGGAGTGCGGCTGGCTGGCCGCCTGTCCCCCACCTGCTTGTGTGTCTCCCCCCACCAAGGTCGAGTTCGCCGTCAGCCGGGTCCAGATGAACTTCCTGCACCTGCTCAGCTCTGAGGTGACCCAGCACATCACTATCCACTGCCTAAACCTGACCGTGTGGCCGGCGGGCACCGGGCGGGCCCCAGCCGGGCAGGCCGTGCGCTTCCGGGCCTGGAACGGGCAGGTCTTTGAGGCTGGCGGCCAGTTCCGGCCGGAGGTGTCCGTGGACGGCTGCCAGGTAAGACGTGTGGGGCGCCCCCAGGCCGAGGCCCCCAGGTGGGAAAATCAACTTGGGTCGATTTTGCGGACCTCACTGTTTTGATCCGCTGTATAAACTTACCTTCGCTCCTTCATTTTCGCAAAATTTGCCTTTTTCCACTTTCTCCTCTGAGAGCTTCCCAAGGAGAGGTTCAAGGCTGGTGGAGTTTTCTGGCCTGGTAGGTCTGTTTCATTTTCAAGGCTGATGGCAAGGGAATGTGTTTCTCTCTTCTCGCTGTCTCCATCTTGGGCAGGTTAATTTTTTTTCCTTGCTCGTGTGTGTGTGTGTGTGTGTGTGTGTGTGTGTGTGTGTGTGTGTGGTATGTCATGTGTCAATTTCAGATGTCTCAACATGGAATGGATTTTTTTAATTGAGGTAGTGAGACAGAAAGCTATCAAGGAGAGGCAAAAAAATATTTTATAGGAGTAAATAAAATTGAGAACATGTTAGTAGGGATGTGAGAACCTCAACTCTCATACAAAACTGCTTGGGAAAAATAATTGATACAGTCTCTCTGGATAGCAACTGTATCTATTTTATATCTGTATCTACCCATTCACCCATGCATACATCCATCTACTCATTCATCCCTCCACAGATCTACCCATCCATCTATCCTACCACCCACCCACCCATAAACCCATTCGTCCACCCATGTATCCATCTACCAGACCATCCATCCATCCGTTTACCCACCCATGCATTTACCTATTCTTCCGTTCATCATACATCCAACCATCTCCCCCATCCGTCTACCGGTTCATCCATTTATCTGTCCACCCATCAACCCATCAACCCATTCATCTCCATCCATCCATGCATCCATCTACCACACATCTCCTCACCCCTCGACATTCCCATCCAACCATCTGTCTCTCCACCCACCACCTGCCCACTAGCCATCTGCTTATCATGATAAGTTGATGCAACTCTCCTCCTTCTGGAGTTTGTTGTAGGGAACAGAAGGGAGCCCCAGGCTCTCGCCACAGCAGTGCCCTCTGCAGGCCGGAAGCCACCCCACCAGGACACAGACCACCCCAAGCGGATGCTGCAGTGGAGCCCTGGGTGGCCATGCCAGCTTGTCAGCCCGGGTGGTGGGGACCCCCACACCAGGCGCCCTGGGTTGATGGCATTTGTGACCGGGAGGATGGACGCGTGCTCTTGTCCTGCCCCTCTCAGGTGCAGGATGGCCGCTGGCATCAGACACTCTTCACCTTCCGGACCCAGGACCCCCGGCAGCTGCCCATTGTCGGTGTGGACAACCTCCCTCCTGCCTCCTCAGGGAAGCGGTACCGCCTCGAAGTTGGACCTGCGTGCTTCCTCTGACCCTGACCTCCTAGCCCCTCTGGGCCTCAAGGGGGCAGGAGGACGTGGAGGAGGCAGCGCTGGAGAGCCCCCCGGGGCAGGTGGGCCCAGGGACAGTAGTAGTCCGAGGCAGACCAGGCCGTTGTCTTTGCTGAGGAAGGGGTGGGAGTAGCAGGGTAAATGGGGTATTCGTGGGGTCCCGGTTCGAACCCCCAAATAGACCCACCCACGAACCAGCAATGGGCGGATCTGGGCCTGCAAGCCGCTGGTGCCCGAGACCCAGGCCTGTGGCCACCCCTTCCTGCCCTCGAGTCTCATCTGAGGAGCCCCACGTTCATGCCAGCAGGAGGGGAGGGGGGTCCTGGTGGGCTGGTCGCCCCCAGGGAACATTGAAGTGCAATATTGGCGAGGAGAGGTGGGAAGAAGCCAAGGGAAGACAGAAGGATCTATATTTTATTTAAACTCATTCGGAGAAGGCGGATGACGGTCCGTCTCTGCCTGGGGAAAGAGGTGAGCGGGAGGAAGAGCAGCGGGGTGTGGGGGGGTGGGGGGCAAGAAGCCGGGGGGACGGGGGGGGGGGGGGGGGCCCTTGGGGTGGGGGGGGCGGGGAAGGCGCCCTCCACTTCCCACTGTGAAGTTGCTGGTGCTGACGATTTTCTCGTAGTGTCTGTGATTATTTTTTACAAGGGAAGAAGTAAAATCACCCTATTTAAGAATTCTGAAGGTGCTACCATATATATATATATATATTTTTTTTTTTTTTTGCCACAGACTTCTTGAAGCAACATTTTTGCCATGGGGAGTCCTTCCCGTCCTTCTCTCTCCCCTCCAACACACCCGTTGGGGAGGGGATTTTGGATTTTGGCCCATTTTTCTAGCCTCTCCCTTATACTCGTCAGGTAATCTGCTAACGAGCAGGGATGGAAGCGGGAACTGAGGGAAAAAAAAGAAAAAGAAAAAGAAAAAAAAAAGCAAAGTTAAAAAAAAACAAAACAAAAATACCCTACCTGAAGCAGAAGTAGAGAGATTTAGCCTTTAACTTATGGACTGGGCGATGTTGATCCTCTAAGTCGCAGGCAAGCCTGAGCAGGCAGGACCTTGGCTTGGCCTTTCCCACGCTGGTAGGAATCGGGGCTGATGTGGGAGGGTCTCCCCCGGCCCCCCAGGGGACTGCGAGCAGCCCCCACCGGAAGGCTGCAGTTCCTGGCCTGGCGGCGGAACAGACCCGGGGCCTCATGTCGCAAAGCCACGCGCTGCCCCTCGGCCTGGGTCTCCCGTCGCCCGCCCGCCCGCTCCCCAGCGTCCTCGGCTCCGGGGGGGGGGCAGTGGGAGCTGGAGAGAGACTTTGGGGGTCCCCGGAGCTGCGCTCCACCTGCCCAGGAGCCCGCGCGCCCGGCGTGGCTCCCGTTGTCCTTAGGGAATTATTTTTCTAGGTGGGGATATTTTATGTGAACGTCTATGTGTGTCTTTTCCTTCCCCACGCCGTGTCTCTTTGGGAACTGCATCGGATTGCCCTTATTTAATACCTCACTTTCCAGAGACTCCCTGTTTCCCTCTCCCCCCGCCCCCCGCTCCCCGCCCCCACCCCCGGCCCTGCGTCCACCCCGGCTGGGCACTCTTTTGTGGCAGCTGAGCCGCAGCTGGGCTCCAGGCAGCTGCCCGCCTCTGCCGGGCCTGCATCTCGTCCTGGGGCGCGTCTGCTGTGCTCCCCAGTGTCTCTCCCCGCCTGGCGCTGTGCTAGACCCCGGTGGGTTCCATTTCTCCCTTTCCCTCCTGGATTTTAAATAAATATTTAAAACTGAGGCAATGGAACTGCGTTGCCTGCGTGTGCTTCTTGGAACAGCATCAGGTGGTTTCCGGTTGGACGGAAGGGTCAGGGCTGGGGCCCAGGGCAGGCCCTGAAAAGGCGGTTTCCCCCCTGAAGTGGGAGGTAGCGGTGGGGGGAGAGGCAGGAAAGAGGGACTTCCTGGGGCGGTGTGACAGCGAGGAGTCCAGCTTCTGCAGTGTCTTCGTCTCTTGTGACGGCACAGCAGGGCCACCCGGAATAATGCTGTGTCCATCATTTTTACACATTAGGATGCAAAGATCCCAGGGCAAGAGACTTAGGACAGGAGCACTGGAGCGATAGCACAGCAGGGAGGGCGTTTGCCTTGCACGCGGCCAACCCGGGTTCGATCCCCAGCATCCCATATGGTCCCCCGAGCACTGCCAGAAGTAATTCCTGAGTGCAGAGCCAGGAGTAACCCCTGAGCATCACTGGGTGTGACCCAAAAAGCAAAAAATATAAAAATATGGCTGGAGTGATAGCACAGCGGGTAGGGTGTTTGCCTTGCACACAGCCAACCTGGGTTCGATTCCCAGCATCCCATATAGTCCCCTGAGCACCTCCAGGGGTAATTCCTGAGTGCAGAGCCAGGAATGACTCCTGAGTATGGCTGGGTGTGACCCAAAAAGCAATATGGTCCTGCTCCGGCCAGAGGCCCGTTCCCCTGACTGTTTGTGTTTTCTTGGGGTTCTCCAATTTCCTCCTCCACCTCTGACACATGCATTGTTTCGTGGGCATGGACGTGGGGGTGAAGCGTCCACTTTCAGAAGGGTGGGAGTCCTGGTCAGGGTTAGGGGATGCTGCCTGGTTCCCTGAGCTGTGGAACAAGCCGCAGCCCTCCCCGGACCCTGAACTGGATTTAGCAGGTGGGAGAGGAACGAAGAAATCCCCAGGATGGCTAGCTCTCTTCTGACGAGTGTCGCGGTAGAAGTGTTGGGGCCGTTGTTTATTTTTTGTTTCTTTTTTTTTTTTTTTTATTGAATCACTGTGAGATAGTGTAATCCCATCAATGGCCAACATCCAGAGAGAGACTTAAAAGCAAGCTCTCAGAAGAGAGTGATGCAAAGAGTCTCTTGCCCGAACGCCTGGCTGTCTTCCCCGGGGCCCCTCGGAGGGGATGGGCTCCAGCTTCCCTCCCCACCCCGAGCAGAGCTCCCGGTGGCTGAAGACCACCGGAACCTAGCTACAGCCATGCTGGAGGCCCCTCTCCATAGGTTCGGACAGGCCTCACGCATGAAGGTACCGGCAGAGGAACCCAGGTGTGTGTAATCCCATCAACGGCCAACATCCAGACACTTAAAAGCAAGCTCCCAGAAGCGATATATTTAGCCTACTTCTCCCTCTGGGAGAAACTGGCAATCTTCTGAGAGTTTCCTGCCCACATGGGACAGCCTTGCAAGCTCCCCATGGTGTATTCACAGGCAAAATCCAGTAACAAGCTGGATCTCATTCCCCTGACCCTGAAGAGCCCCCAGTGCAACATCGTTAGGAGGGCCGAGTCGAGATGGACTTCTAAGATCTCAGGGACAGGACGAAATGAGAGGTTACTGAGCCCACCCGAGAAATCGGTGATTAACGGGATTTCGTGATTTTGTGATCGTGATATTGAATCACTGTGAGATAGACCCTTACAAAGCTGTTCATGATTAGGTTTCAGTCATACAGTGTTCCAACACCCACCCCTCCACTAGTGCACATTTCCCAGCACCCATCACCCCCAACCCCCACACTGCCTCTATGGCAGGCACTTCTCTCCCTGTCTGTCTGTCTGTCTCTCTCTCTCTCTCTCTCTCTCTCTCCCTCCCTCTATCTCTTTCTCTGTGTCTCTCTCTTTGCTCCCCCCCCATCTTTGGGCATTATGGTTTGCAATGCAGATAACTGAGATCTTATCAGGGATTTGGCTTTACCTACTTTTAACACTCAGTTGTTGTCCTACGTGATCATTTCCAGCTATTACTGTCATACTGGTCCCTTCTCTATCTCGCCTACCCTCTTTCCCCCGCCACACACTTGTAGTTGATTCCAACCATTGACCAGTCCTTCTAGCCCCTGTTTCCCCCTCATGGGCCCTTTGTTTAGAAGTCTGGTTTGGGTTTTTGTTTGCCATCAGAAATGTGCTGTGGGCACTTGCTCCTACCAGCCTCTGGGAAAGTTGGTCTCTTGATACATCATCGTGCTACGTGGAACCAGACAGAAGGAAAGGGGTAGGTCCAGAATGATCTCTCTTCTCCCTGGGACTTGAAGCTACATAGCAAGAGAGCCGCAAAGGGCCTAAGGCAGGATAAAAGAATTAGTTCCCAGAACTAAGTTTGGGGTAGAGTTTGAGAGGGAAGACTAGACTAGACAGATAGTAGAGCATGGAGGACACTTGCCTTGCACTTGTCCGACCCAGGTTTAGGCACTGACATCCCCGAGAGTCCCCCGAGCACTGCCAGGAGTAATCCGAAGAGCAGAGCCAGGAGTGACCCCTGAGTCTTGCCAGGAGTGACCCAAAAACTGAAAAAACAAACAAAAGGGAGGATCCATGGCCCAGAATGATAGGACAGCTGGTAGGGCGTTTGTTTTGAAAGCTGCCCTTTGAAAACTTTGCTTTGAGTTCGATCTTAGGCACCCCATGTGGTACCCTGAACACTGCCAAGAGCGGTGAAGAGCCCTGAGTTCAGAACCAGGACTAACCCCTGAGCACTGCCAGGTGTTGTCCAAACCCTTTCCCAACAAGAAAGAAAGGAAAGAAAGAAAGAAAGAAAGAAAGAAAGAAAGAAAGAAAGAAAGAAAGAAAGAGAGAGAGAGAGAGAGAGAGAGGGAGGGAGGGAGGGAAGGAGAAAGGAAGAGAAAGGAAAGAAAGGAAGGAAGGAAGGAAGGAAGGAAGGAAGGAAGGAAGGAAGGAAGGAAGGAAGGAAGGAAGGGAGGGAGGGAGGGAGGGAGGAAGAAAGGAAGGGAGGGAGGGAGGGAGGGGGTCCTTGGGGACCTCGGGGAAGGGAGGTATTTGCATTGGTGATGGGTGTGGTGTTGGAATTAGACCTATGTGATGGTTTTATAAATCACAGGACCCCAATACAGTAAAAAAAATTGTTTATAAAATAAGAGACATCAAGAAGTTCAAATGTTCCTTAGAAAATGTCTTTCATGGCCGAAGGAAGGGGAAAAATTATTTACCCAATACCCATCAGATAAGGGGTTAATATCTAGGATATATAAGATACTAGTAAAACTTTAAAAGAAAACATCTCCAATGCCATCAAAAAATGGGGAGAGGAAATAAACAGAAACTTCCACAAAAAAGAAATACAAATGGCCAGAAGGCACATGAAAAAATGCTCCTCATCACTAATCATCAAGGAGATGAAAATCAAAACAACAATGAGATATCATCTTACACCACAGAGACTGGCCCACATCCAAAAGAACAAGAACAACCAGTGCTGGTGTGGATGTGGGGAGAAAGGGACTCTCTTTCATTGGTGGGAATGCTAGCTAGTCCAGCCTTTCTGGAAAACAATATGGACATTCCTCAAAACACTAGAAGTGCTTGCTTCCGCAGCACATATACTAAAAAACTAGAAATTGAGCTTCTATATGACCCAGCAATACCACTTCTGAGAATATATCCTGGGGGTGCAAAAAAATAACCAACATAGAAATGACATCTATATTTGTATATTTACTGCAGCACTGTTCACAATAGCCAGAATCTGGAAACAACCTGAGTGCCTGAGAACAGATGACTGGTTAAAGAACTTATGATACATCTACACAAAGGAAACTATGCAGCTATTAGGAAAAAAATGAAGTCATGAAATTTGTTTACAAGTAGATGGACAGGGAGAATACCATGCTAAGTGAAATGAGTCAGAAGAAGACTATAGAATATAGAATGACTGCACTTTTTGTGGAATATAAAATAACATCGTATGACATTAACAGCCAAGGACAGTAGAGTCAAGGGCCAGGAGGACTGGTCCATGGTTGGAAGCCTGCCTCACTAGGGGGAGAAGGCAGCTGGGATGGAGAAGGGATCACTGGCAGTGATGGTTGGAGGGATCCCTCGGGGTGGGAGATGTGTGCTGAAAGTAGACAAAGGATCAAACGTGATGGCCTCTTAGGATTTGTATTGCAAAACAGGATGCCCAAAAGTAGAGAGAGCAAGAAGGAAGGGGGCTGCGACGGAGGCAAGTAGTGGAGTGGAGTGGGGTGGTAGAAGGGATGTGGGCACATTGGTGGTGGAAATGACACACTGGTGAAGGGGTGAGTGTTCAATCATTGTACGACTGAAACTTGATCATGAAATCTTTGTAACTATCTCACGGTGACTCAATCATAAAAAAAATAAAATAAACACATTTGGGGCTGGAGTGATAGCACAGCGGGGAGGGCATTTGCCTTGCATGCAGCCGACCTGGGTTTGATTCCCAGCACCCCATAGGGTCCCCCGAGCACTGCCAGGAGTAAGGCCTGAGTGCAGAGCCAGGAGTAACCCCTGTACATTGCTGGGTGTGACCCAAAATGCAAAATAAATAAATAAATAGGGGGCTGGAGTGATAGTACAGTGGGTAGGGCATTTGCCTTGCATGCGGTCGACCCAGGTTTGATTCCCAGCATCCTATATGGTCCCCCGAGCACCGCCAGGAGTAATTCCTGAGTGCAGAGCCAGGAGTAACCCCTGAGCATTGCTGGGTGTGACCCAAAAAGCAAATAAATGAATTGATAAATAAATAAATAAAATAGAAAAGAAAATGTCTTTCACCCAGTTTTACTGATAGACACATCAGTACTGTTTATTTATTTCCCTTGCTCTGTGGCCTGATCCCCTGATGTTATCAGCTCAGGTACTGGGAACAAAGTCTGGAGAGAAGATTGCACATCAGACCTGTAAACTCACACCAATAACTTGAGCCATCGAGGGGGCTGTGCTCAGGGAGAGGCTCAGAAGTCCACCGGAGCCCGTGAGGTTACCCCAGGGGGCGGGAGGGCTTACAGGTGGGGGTTGCTACTGTCGTAATCGAACTAAGGGGGTGACTCATTCTTCCTGTCCCCTCACCTGGACCTCGTGATGCGTAGGCACTTGTTGGGGTCAGAGCCCATGAGTAAGCAGCACCCTGAGTTCCCAAATGCTCATTGCACAACAGGAAAATCAGAAACCAGCCAGGGCTGACTCCCAGGCCCTGCCATCTGCAGGGCGAACCCTGGCTGGCTTGTATCTTCTCTGTCCTCTAGGTCCCATCTCCCAGTCTCCCAGCCACCCATGGCCCTTGGGGACCGACAACCCTGGGCTGGGAGAGTGAGGGCAGGACAAACTAGAAGGCTGGCAGGTAGATGCAATCCCAGTTGGCATATGGCCCCAGACAGGTGATGCATACCCCCCCTCCCTGCCCTGGCCTCAGTTTCTCTCTCTGCTGATTGAGAGTGATGTGTCCTTCCCTTCTTGCCATCCACAGACCACTTGCTACAGTAGGGGAATGACGGCCGTGAATGACAGTCAATGGCTTTCTCCTCTGTCGGGTCCCCAGTTCCATTGGGCTGGGTCCAGTAAACACTGCCCATAACAGCAGTGGCCACAGTTTCCTCCATCCTGCCCGGTGAGCCGGAAATGGAACGGAAGGGAGCGTTTCCATCTCACCTCCACCACTCTGCAATAAGTGGGTTACTACCCGAGTTTTTCCAGCGAGGGGGACAGAAGCCCTAAGAAGCCCACCGGTTAGCCAAGATCCCAAACAGGCTCTCCACTGAGCAAGTAGTTTGGGGGGTATTTTTGCAGCCAAGATTCAAAGCTCCTAATCAGGGTCAATCTGTTCTGTGTGGCTGCTCCTAAGGACAGTTTGATGAAGAAATAAAATTAAGCGGCTCTCTCAGAAAATGATACCTTGGGGGCGGGAGTAAATCGGGTACAGTGGGTCGGGCGTTTGCCTTTCATGCGGTTGGCCTGAGGGTCAATCCCCGGCATGGCATCCCATAGGGTTCCCTGGAGCCAGCCAGGAGTAATTCCTGAGTGCAGAGCCAGAAATAACCCCTGAGCATTGCTGAGTGTGACCCCCACCCAAACAAACAAACAAACAAACAAACAAAAATGGAGCACAGACTGTACGATTCTATTTACCTGGATTCTAGAAAAGCCAGAACAAACCTGTAGTGGAAAGAACCGGACCTCCCGAGGAGAGCAGGAGGGCGGTTTCACCACCAGGGGGCAGGGAAGAGCAGGCAATTGGCCCCACGCAATTTCGGCAGTGCCTGGGGCCGCTCTGATGCTCTTACCCTGTGCGCGCACATGGGTGAGAACTCATTACAGACCTCATTACATGACGCATCCCATAGCACGGCGTCAGTCGCGTTGATCTCATCCCTTAGCACGACCTCTATCACGCTGATTAAAAGGAAAACAAACAAACAGAAACAACTGGGGTCAGGCAGGTTGCTGGTATGGGTTTGTTCCCTAAACCCTGAACACCTCTAGAAGGTTCTGAGCACAGAGACAGGAACAGCACCTGAGCACTGCCAGATGTGGCCCAAATCTACCCCCTCCCGAGACACACACACACACACACACACACACACACACACACACACACACACACAC
>JASTTN010011762.1:12947-55156 GCA_030324115.1 Sorex maritimensis
CACACACACACACACACACACACACACACACACACACACACACACACCAGCCAAGTCCCTTAATGGAACAGAAAAAGCAAAAACATGATCAAAAATATTAATCATCATCTATAGCCATATTTACTGTGATTGTATGTGAGAATCTTCCCCTCATCCGTGCGGGAATTCCCTCTTGAAAGTAGTGTTAGAGCTGGAGCAATAGCACAGCAGGTAGAGCATTGGCCTTGCACCAGCCACCCGGGTTCGATTCCCAGCATCCTATATGGTCTCCCGAGCACCGCCAGCAGTGATGTCTGAGTGCAGAGTCAGGAGTGACCCCTGAGCATCTCTGGGTGTGACCCAAAAAGCAAAAATCAAAAAGAAAAAGAAGTAGTGTTGCAATGGGATACTATACAGCTGTTAGGAGAGATGAAGTCATGAAATTTGCTTATAAGTAGATGGACATGGAGAGTATCATGCTAAGTGAAATGAGTCAGAAAGAGAGGGACAGACATAGAAGGACTGCACTCATTTGCGGAATATAAAATAACATGAGTCTGACACCAAAGGACAGTAGACACAAGGGCCAGGAATATTGCCCCATAGTTTAAAGCCTGTCTCATGAGCTGGGGAGAAGGCAGCCGGAGTAGGGAAGGGATCACTAAGACAGTGATAGTTGGCGGAATCATTTGGGATGGGAGATGTGTGCTGAAAGTAGACACAGGACCAAATTGGTCAGCATCTGCATTGCAAGCCATAATGCCCCAAAGTAGAGAGAGAGTTTGGGGGAAATTGTCTGCCATGGAGGCAGGGGGAGGGTTGGGAAGGCGGGGAATACTGGGGACATTGGTGGTGGAGAATGTGCACTGGTGGAGGGATGGGTTGTTAGGTCATTGTATGATTGACACTCAAGCATGAAGGCTTTGTAAGTATATCTCACCGTGATTCAATACAAGAAATAAAAAGAAACAAAAAAAAAAAAAGAAATGGTGTTGCTTGACTGAAGCACTGTGAGGCGGGGAGGTGCCCTCCCACTGGTCTCTCCCTCCATGGGAATGAGGTCTCTGTTTCTACTCACCGCCTCCTGCCCCCCCACCCCGGCGCCCCCCACACCCAACGCAGCCTGGGAACTCTCTAAAGCACTTGCACTCACGGGTGCTGTGAGTCCGGGCTGGGTGCTGAGTGGGACAGGAAGTGGATGGCAGGCGCAGAGTGGCTTAGCAGCACCTGGACTGAGGAATGTTATTAGAGTCTTGAGAACTCTATTAAGGAGTTTGCACCTGGAAATCAGAGCAAGAGTACAGCGGGGAGGGCATTTGCCTTGCGTGCGGTCGACCCGGGTTTGATCCTCAGCATCCCAGGTGGTCCCCTGAGCAGAGTCGGGAGTGATTCCTGAGTGCAGAGCCAGGAGGAACTCCTCAGCACTGTCCGGAGTGACCCCCTCCAAAAAACAAACAAACAAACAAAAATGGTGTAGGCAGGAAACAAGCAGAGAGTCAAGGGGCATCCTCCGGAGAGAAGGGGCCCGTCTTTCAGGAACATTCAGGTGAGATGGAGGAATGGGCGCGTGAATGAGGGGCAGGAGGAGTCATGGCATCTCAAAGGAAGGGGGATGGCTTGGGGTAGTGATTTCCCACAGGTCCAAGGAAGCCCGTGGCTCTTGCCGGGGACCAGTCCTGGTGGACAGGGTCAGAGCAGAAATGCTATGGAGGACTGAGGAACTGAGACAGAAATCAGAGAAGAAAGACGGGTCAGAGGGCAAATGGCCTCCTAGACTGAGAACCCCTGCTGTCCCTCGCACTCAGTATCTATTGCTTCGGACTAGGAAGTCATCAGAAGAAAGAGACAAAATTCTTTAGTCCTTTCTAATTCATCTGGTCCAAACCCTTAAACACATTGGAGGGCCTCCATCGATCAGGACAAGCATCTTTATAATGGGTTTATTTCAAGGGCTGTTTCCTCTGGGAGCAGAGAGAGACACACGGGACCGTGGCCTTGGTGGTTTCCCACGGCAGCACCAGCTCTGTGGATATCAGATGCTCTGTCTGTTTGGTCTCTCTCCTTGCTGTCTTCACTCTCCATTCCCAACATCGGCCCCCTTGGGTTTTGCTACTCTGTGAGCCGGAAGGCTCAGGACTATAGACATCTCAGACTTGGCCCCCCGAGTTCTGCAGCGGCTTCTCCAGATGACGTGGAAGAGTGAGAATCTAATGATTCGAGTTAAAGGGAAAGCTGCTAGAATTCCCAGCTGTGCCTCCCACACAGACAAACATCTGATTAAAATTGTAGACAGTTCTGTGTAACTGAAAGTTACATAGTCAATCCCTTTTCATTGACAAAAAAAAGATCATGAATCACGAAAATCCCATTAATCACCGATTTCTCGAGCGGGCTCAGTAACATCTCATTTCATCCTTTCCCTGAGATCTTAAAAGGCTATCTTGACCGGCCCTCCCAATGATGTCACACTGGGGGCTCTTTCAGGGTCAGGGGAATGAGATCCAGCTTGTTACTGGCTTTAGCATATGAATACACCATGGGAAGTTTGCAAGACTGTCCCATGTGGGCAGGAAACTCTCAGAAGATTGACAGCTTCTCCCAGAGGGAGAAGTAGGCTATAAGATATTGTGCGACTGCTTTGTGGCTACGCGCTTCTGGGAGCTTGCTTTTAAGTCTCTCTCTGGATGTTGGCCGTTGATGGGATTACACACACCTGGGTTCCTCTGCCAATACCTTCATGCATGAGGCCTGTCAGAACGTGTGGAGAGGGGCCTCCAGCATGGCTGTAGCTAGGTTCCGGTGGTCTTCAGCGGCCGGGAGCTCTGCTCAGGGTGGGGAGAGAAGCTGGAGCCCATCCCCTCCAAGGGGCCCCGGGGAAGACAGCCAGGTGTGCGGGCAAGAGACTCTCTGACAAAAAAGATAGCCCTAGAATTCAGATTCATCAGACTATCTGGTTTAGAGATGAAGGGGGGAAAAAAAGGGAAAAGAAGGGGGGAAATTGAGGGGAGAAGGGCTGGAGAGACAGTACAGCCAGGAGGCGCTTCCCCTGCACACTGCAGGCCCAGTGGGACCCCAGCCCTGCTGGGAGTGATTCCCGAGTGCAGAGCCAGCGGGTGGGGAGAGAGGTGAGGACTGTCCGGCTGATGTCCTTGGGCCTTATCTGGACCGGAAGGTAGGGTCCCTCTCTATTGGAAAGGCCCCAGCACTCTCTACACATGACCTGCACCATATAAACAGGCCCACACCACAGTTCCTAAGCAGTCAAAGAATTTAGAGTTAAACAATATGGATGATTCTCAAAAAATTAGAAATTGAGCTCCCATTTGACCCAGCAATCCCACTCCTGGGAATATATCCCAGAGAGGAAAAAGGTATAGTCGAAATGACATTTGCACTTGTATGTTCACTGCAGCACTGTTTACAATAGCCAAAATCTGGAAAAAACCAGAGTGTCCCAAAACAGATGACTGGTTAAAGAAACTTTGGGGGCTGGAGCGATAGCACAGCGGGTAGGGAGTTTGCCTTGCACTCGGCCAACCCGGGTTCGATTCCCAGCATCCCATATGGTCCCCTGAGCACCGTCAGGGATAATTCCTGAGTGCAAAGCCAGGAGTAACCCCTGTGCAGAGCCAGTTGTGACCCAAAAAGCAAAAAAAAAAAAAGAAAGAAAAAGAAACTCTGGTACATCTACACAGTGGAATACTATACAGCTGTTAGAAAAGACGAAGTCATAATATTTACATAATAAGTGGATCAACATGGAGAGTATCATCTTCAGTGAAATTAGTCAGCCAGAAAGAGACAGGCATAGAGAGATCACACTCATATCTGGATTATAAAGTAGCAGAATGGGACACTAACACCCAAGAGTAGTAGAGATAAGAACAAGGAAGTCTGCCCCACAGCTTGGAAATTGGCCTCACATGCTGGGGGGAAAGGCAGCAGAGACAGAGAAGGGAACACCTAATAGAGAATGTTGGGAGGACCCACTCAGGTTGAAAGCTGCGTACCAAAAGTAGACTATAGACTGAACATAATGGCTATTCAACACATCTATTGCAAACTGCAACATACAACAGGAGAGAGAGCAAAAGGGAATGCCCTGCCGCAGAGGCAGGATGGGGTGGTGGGAGGAATACTGGGATCATTGGTGGAGGAGAACGGGCACTGGTGGAGGGATGTAAACTAAATACAAACATGAAAGTTCATAAGTTTGTAACTGTACCCCACAGTGATTCACTAATAAAAATTTAAAAATAAAAGAACTTAGAGTTAATAAAGCTTTGGGTAGGGCTGGAGCGGTAGTACAGTGGGTAGGGCTTGCACACAGCTCTCCGGCATTCCATATGGTCCTCCAAGCACCTCCAGGAGTAATTCCTGAGTGCAGAGCCAGGAGTAACCTCTGTGCATCGCCAGGTGTGACCCAAAAGACTCACACACACACACAAAAGAAATAAAAAATAATAATAGTAATAAAAATCCTTGGGTAGTTGTTGTCTGGGGGGACTCCTGTTCTCCCCCTTCTCGTTTTTCTGATTTTTAGGAAGCACTGGCTCTCTCTACAACAGCCCGGCCTTGGGGTCATGAGGAATTCCAGTATGGAGTTTAATAGAACCATTGTTGCAAAAATATGTGAGGTTAAGACACAGATGTGAGGCTATTGTCTGTCTTGATGCTGCGAGGGACACCTGAACTGCAAATTATGTAATACAAAAAGTCAATGACATGTCGGGCCTGCTCCCCAGATAGGGTTGGGCCCAGGAACATTTTGAGTGGGTGTCGATTGCAAAGTATGCGTGGGCTTGGATGCCCCAGGTACTACGTGTGTTCCATCCACCTGCCATAGATCATTAACATTTTTACCCTGAGGGTTAACCCTGGAGGTCACCGGAGGACAGAGGGTAGGAACACAGGTAGGACCACGGGCCACGGGTTTTCTTGCTTATCTCTGGTCAGCGCAAATTGACAAGGTGACAGAGACTATCATTATGGGCCCATTGGTCAAAAGAAGCATTTGTTAAGCCTAGAGGGGGTAGAACATACAGTCCTGGGGTTTGGGTTGTCTTCTGTTTTGTTTTGGGGTCACACCTAGCAGTGTGATGCTCGGGGATGCTCCTGGCTCTGAGTTCAAGGATCACTACTGGTGGGGCTCAAGGGACCCCGTGGGGTGTCAGGACCAAATCCTGGTTGGCAGATCCAAGGCAAGCATCCGACCTGCTGTACTATCTGTCCAGCCCCAGAACATAGAGTTTAAGCAACAATAGAGTGTTCGCTTGGTTCTTTTACTTTCGTGTCGAGACCTTGATTTCCCCTCCTTTTTAAGGGCCCGGTTTTCTAAGATCACCGTAGCTTCATCTTTAGTTTCATGTCCTTAGTCTATACTCTGGAACATCGATCTAAAACTCTTTTCCACAGATTTTTCTCAAGAGATAAGTCTCAGAACGATTCTACAAATACAGTTTAAAAGATCTCTTTCTAGGAGTCCAGTTTGACCACACATTTCATTTCCTTCCCCCAAAAAAGGTCCTCAGACCTTCACATTCCCTTACACTCATTCTGTCTTGCAACTTTTTCATCATTCCATCTCACAACTAATCAGTTTTACTTTCGGAAGACAGAATTTCTTTCTTTCTCCCCCAAAACAGTATTGCCAGCCATTATCTGTCCTACTTAAAATACACATTTAAATGTCTGATGGTCTTATTTTGTAGATGTGACTTCTTACTTTATTAAATTTAGTACATCTTGATTTTCCAAGAAATTTGGAAACTTTTTTTTTCATTTAGCATGACAAAGTTGTACTCCGAAGAACTGATCAAAATCTCTTCTTTTTGTAGTCTCTGAACATAAGGCATATGCAATGCTTTCATGTGCTTGTAAGAAGTTCTTTTTTTTAAATGAAATATGAAATGCTCAGGGTTCACTACTGGCATTGTCTATGGGTCACTGAGGATTGAACTTCAAGCACTCAAGCCCGTAGCATGCAAGGCACTACCCACTGCTCTATCTCTCAGACCCTTCTCTGGGTGGAGTCTGAAGCCAGTCCATCTGGAATCATTAAGAATCTAAATTGCCACTGAGTAAGAAGTGGACAGCGGGGCTGGAGCGATAGCACAGTGGGGAGGGCGTTTGCCTTGCACGAGACTGACTCGGGTTCGATTCCCAGCATCCCATAGGGTCCCCCGAGCACCGCCAGGAGTCATTCCTGAGTGCATGAGCCAGGAGTAACCCCTGTGCATGGCTGGGTATGACCCCAAAAAGCAAAAAAAAAAAAAAAAAAAAGTAGTGGACAGCTCCATCGCTTCCCCACTCATCGCAGAGGAGATTCGAGCCAAGCCAGGCTGCTGGACCTCACTCTGGCCCAGTTCTGCAGATTGTAGGAATCTTGGACACCTCCAGATTCCCCCATACCAGCAGCTCAGCAGGAGCACAGCAGGTTAGGTGGGAAAATAGCCTAGAAGCCAACTAAATGCCATCAACAAAATCAGCCACACAGAAGGCTCCGCTAGCAACTAACATCTTAGTAAGCCCTCAGACAGTGACTTCGTCAGGCCATAGGGAGATATAACAATTTCACCCATTTCCTTTTCTTGAATTATTATTTTTATCATTCCGTTAGCCACTTTGCTGTAGTAAGCAATACAAAATAAATTACTTTGTGCCAGTGAAGGGGACAGACATGCGGAGTAGATAAGAAACTGGGTAAATGGTGGGGGAAGGTCACACTGGTGGTGGGGTTGGTGTTGGAATACTGAATGCTCTTAACAGTGTACTATGAACAACTTAGTGAAACACAGCACTCCAATAAAGGGGAGGGGAAAGACTCTAAATTATCAAAATCCTGAGACCAATTGTTTCGACATATTCTTAACACTTTGACTTCTTTTCGCTCGTTCAATCCACGTTGGAAATTATGATTACACACACTTCATTTCCTCTCCACTGACCAAAAACTTGCAAAATTGCACCAGTTGTTTGTGTTTATTTAACCCCAGCTCATTTGAATAATTAAACTGTGAAGATATGAACCAGTTTCTATTTTTTTAAATTAATAGTTTATTTTTAATTAGTGAGTCAGCGTGAGGGTACAGTTACAGATTTATACATTTTTGTGCTCATGTTTCTCCCTTGCAAAGTTCGATAACCCATCCCTTCACCAGTGCCCATTCTCCACCACCAGTAAACCCAACATCCCTCCCACCCTCCCCAGTCCCGTCTCCCCCCAACCCACACTGCCACTGTGGCAGGGTATTCCCTTTTGTTCTCTCTCTCTGATTAGGTGTTGTGAGAACCAGTTTCTATTTACCATAATTTTCCTAAACTGTAAGTATTTTGGGGTTAGATATTCTAATAATTTCATGGATACACTTAGACACAAAGGTGTGTAGTTCTTACTGAAACTTTAGATACCAATGAAAGAAAGCTTTCAGAGTTTGCGTAAATTCAAAAAACCATTGATTTCACTTTGATAATTGTGTACAGAAGTGCCAATGTTGCTCAAATTCTATCTCTATGTGTACAACAGCCTCATTTCTTGTTGTTGTAAAAGCACACGAGGGCCAGAAATGACATCTTCACTAGCTCTGATTATGTGGTTGAACAAATCCTAGCAGTAGAGGCTCTGGCGGAAGATTTGGCAAATTAGGGTCTTGCCTTAGAAGATATGGATTTTCTCTGGCAAGTGTTGAGAGATTCACCTGGGCTGGTTTAGGGTGGTCCCCACTGCTGTAACACAGCTTGCCCCCATAAATAACTACTGGCGCTCCGTGGGAATGCAGGTTGCCAGTTTGTAACTCTGGCCTTTCAGGTGGAAGGATTAGCTGGCTCAGCCTTATCCTTGTATTTTCCCTCGGCCAAATAAAATTACCCAGATGAGGCCGGTGCTGTTCTGATGTTACGAAAACATCAACCCTCCTGTCTACCAGACTGTTCCATTAAGTTTATTCTGCACTCGGGATAAGGTTTCTTAACTTAGTACTTATCTTTGGCCTCTCTTTGGACACTGATTGTTAGGAGGAATGAGGGGAGGGAGGATTTTCTCTCACTCTCCTCTACATTACAGTCTCATTAACTCCTTCGCTTCTTCCTTTCCTTCCTCTGGCACCTCCTCCTCTTCTTGTGGTCCCCCTGCTTATTGGAATGGTTCTACAGCAGGGAAGCGAAGGTGCGGCCGTACTGCACAGCAGTGTACAAAGATGCCCGGGTTTGTGGGCCTTTCTTAAGAAACAAAGACAACACTTTCTCCCGAAGCCTCCAATCTAAAGTGTCCCGAAAGGGCAGCCAGTAACAATTCTGCCCAGAGCCTGAAATCCTCTTGATTTTTACCCCACCCCCACCACACCCGCAGAGCGTTTAGCAATCATCATGTTGTGATTCAACCCATTTGACCCAGAAAGCAGCAAATGTCAGTCAGAGACCTTCAAGGGCAACAGGATTGTATACCCAGATGGGTCCAGAGGAGACGCCTTCAAACGCTGAACCCAGAGCACACGAGGGCCAGAAATGACATCGTCACTAGCTCTGATCATGTGGTTAAACAAATCTTAGCATGGGTGGGAGACAGACAGCAGAGGATGGACAGACTGGCATAGCCTTTAAACTAAAAGGGGGCAGGTCTTGATACATGCGTGCAGGTAAAAAAAGAGAGTAATCAGTAAATGGTTAACCTCAGATAGCGCAATCAATAATCGATCTGTTAACAGACAGGAGTGGGCAGGGAGTGTTGTAATTCTTCTGCCAGGGTCTGGCAGGCGGGCACTGCTGGCACGGAAGCGCTGTTAAACTCTTCTGTTCAGCATCCCTGGCCCAGTGAGGGGGGATGTGCTCCTGGTGACCGGAAGTCCTCGTCCCCATAGCTCCCGATTGATACACCCCCAGAATCCCACTCTCCCTTCAAGCAGGAATTCCCTCCTTCCCTCTGGGTCCTCAGGGCAAGCATGGATGACCACGGCTAGCCCGAGGGAGATGGGTCCCCATGAGCTCTAGTAAGGCTGGACACATCCGTGAGCCAGTGGTTTTTCCACCTTGGACCTTTATTTCCTTTTTTGGTTTTTGGGTCACACCAGAGATGCTCAGGAATGACTCCTGGGAGTGCTGGACCATAAGGGATGCCAGAAATCAACACAGGCTTGGCAAGCCAGCGCCCTCTCCCAGCTGTTCTATTGCTCTAGCCCCATCTTGGACATTTTCTTGACTTCAGTAGATTTCAGACTTCCGGAAGTCTCAGATCTTATTGTTCTTCCCTTTGGGGGAGTTTAGATCTGCAACATACTAACTCCTCTTGCAAAACTGTAACAACTAAACATTCATCTTAACTAGGATCACTGCCATCCGGTCCTCACCCACCTTGGCTCCCAGTAGCTGTGCTTTTGGGCTCTTGGAGATTTTCCAGTTTGGATCTGGGCTCTGGGTAAGCAGGGGGACAGCTGAAGGCAGCGGTGGACATTTCCCAGAGGCTCCTGGGATTGCATCAGAGCCCTGCCCCTGCAGTGGACTCCAAAGATCCCTGCACCCTTCAGTCACTTGCTCCCTGGGACTCCGTGGGACTCCGGCTTCCTCCGCATCCCGACATGGCGCTGACTTGGGCCCTCGTGGTTCTCAGCCTCCTTCCTCTGGTGGGCGCCGAGAGCCCGGAGTGCGCCAACATGACAGGGACGCCCATCACCAATGCTACTCTGGACATGGTGAGTGTTGACCTTGCCCCCATCATGCCTTGTGCTCAGCCCCCCATCCTGGGTCCTGGAGCCAGGGTGCTGCCCGTTTCCCTGCAAAGTGTGAAGCCCTTGCAAGATCCTTCCGGGGGCTGGGGGCAACACAGACTGAGTCCGGAGGGCTTTCTGGGTAGGGGTGGTGGTGATCTTTGATCTTCAGAGCGAACCCCTCCAGATCCACTCCACCCTTGGAGCCCCCTATTTGCCAGCTGGACAAGAAGCCCCTTAATCAACGCCCCATTCCTCTTCCCACCTCCAGATCAGTGGCAAGTGGTTCTACATCGCCTCCGCCTTCCGCCTCCCCGAGTTTATTGAGTGGGCCAAGGCGGTCCCCTCAGCTGTTGTGTACTTCACCCTGAACCAGACTGAGAACGTCGTCTACTTCCGAGAATACATAACCCTGTGAGAGCCCCCCGGCCGCCCCTGCCCTTGCTTCTGCTGCCTGACCACCAGCCCCTCTGTCCCCCCAGCTTGCCATGAGCGCTTGGTGACCACCCTCTTCTCCTGTCCACTCTCCTGCCCCCTCCCACTGTCTGTCCAGTGCCACCGAGGGCAAGTGCCTCTACAACTCCAGCTACATGGACATCCAGAAGGAGAATGGGACCTTTTCCAGGACCGGTGAGGGCCACGTTCGTGGGTCTGACTAGCCGAGAAGGGGACTGGGGTGGGGGAGGGCATGAAGGAAGGTGCTGTGGGGTGGTTCTGGCACTGGGGACAAGGGGACAGTGCTCTGACAGGACCTCAACTCCTGCTGTGTTCCAACTCCTGGCCTGTCTGCAAGGGCTCCCCTTGATACTCACAAACAACCCTCCAGAGAAACCGATGAGGAAACCGAGAACCAGAGAGGCCAAGGTACTCCCTTAAGGTCACACAGGCTGGAAAGAGGCAGCAGACCCAAGGCAGGCTCCAGGTCTGCCTGACTCTCGACCTTCCTTTATCATCTGGGCAGTCGGAAGGGCAACGGTTGGGGCTGGATCGATAGCACAGCGGGTAGGACATTTGCCTTGCACCTGGCAGACCCGGGTTCGATTCCCAGCATCCCATATGATCTCCTGTGCACCCCAGGAGTAATTCCTGAGTGCAGAGCAAGGAGCAACCCCTGAGCATTGCTGGATGTGACCCAAAAAGGAAAAAAAAAAAAAGAAGGGCAATGTTGTGGTCACCCAGGCCACGGCACCTAGTGGAACCAGGCACATGGCGGCCTGATGCAAAAAGACACTTTTTTGGTCTCACTATCCCCATCTGTGACAGGGGAGCAGGACCCAGGTACCAGGCACTGTCGGCAGGAGGTTCAAGGCCTCACCCAGGCCAGGTGCCCTAGGAACACGAATTGGCAACCCTCCCCCCCCTTCCCCGGGCTCCTGGCCTCCCCTATCTGCTCTGCACCCCAGGCGCTCAGGCTGCCCCGTGTGTGATGTGGGAGCCCCAGCCCCCATGTCACCCCCATCTCACCCAGAGTCTGTCTCCTCTCCCCACCCCAGAAATGAACGTCTATTACTTAGCCTACCTGATACACACCAAGGACCCCGCGACCTTCATCTTTGCTTACTTCCCGGAAGACAAGCAGAAGATAGGGCTGTCTCTCTACGGTAGGAACCCCCTACACGGCTCCCCTCCCCGGGCCTTTACTCGAGAACTGCTCCCTGTCCCACCGGGACCTCCCCTGTTCCTGCCCTGCCCCCACACCCCACCACAACCCCTGCTCCTTCCTGCAGCCAACACTTCCCAAGTGACCCCTGAGCAGATGAGCGAGTTCCATGAGGCCTCCAAGTGCCTGGGCTTTGAGGTGTCCGAAATCATCACCACCGACGAGACGAAGGTGAGGGCGGGAGGCAGCCTCAACTGCCCAGGGAGGGTGCGCTACTGGACTCCGCTGGACCACTGGCCTCTTGTCCGGTCACTGGGCAGTCAAGGAGCAGCTGGGCGAGTGGGGAGAAGCCTGCATGGGGTGGAAGAGCAGAGACTGGCAGGAAAGACGGCACGGCCACCGTGACGGGAGGAATCGGGGGAGACACGAGTGGGAATTTTGTCCCCCCTGGCCACACCCCAGGCTTCTGCACTGAGTGAAAGTTCTTCCCCTGTCGCCCAACCTTCGCCAAGTCCCAGCCCTGTGCTGCTCCCAGAATCGCTGATGAAATCATCTCCTTAGTATTGTCCCAGGGGTTGGAGCCTTAGCACAGCGGGGAGGGCATATGCCTTGCATAGAGCCCACCCAGGTTCGACCCCCGGCATCCTATAGGTCCCCCAAGGAACCCCAGAAGTCATTCCCATGTGCAGGGCCGGGAGTCAGCCCTGAGCATCGCCAGGTGTGGCCCAAACAACAACAAAATATTCTCTCAGATATTTTATTTTTTACATCAGGAATTTCAGAGTTGAGGTAACATGGTTGAAATCATGTTAATGCCTATGGCGCTGACCTATAAAAGTGTGCAATTTCGTACGTCAACACCATAAGCAGTAACATAATTGTAACCAACATCAAGATTCCTCACCCATCTCCCCACTCACCTCCAGTTTGCCTCTTGCTGCCCACTCTTCCCTGTCCCCAGCCCCACACCCCAAATCTCAGTCCTGTGATTCCAGACCTAGTGTTTATCCTCAGTACTCAATACCACCATCCCTGGTTCTGTCCCTCTCCAGCTCAAAGAGGCACAAAATCATCTGCAACTCGACCTTGCCCCTCTGACTTGTGTCTCTTAATCTGACGGTCTCCTGATGGTCTCACTGGCCACCGCACATGGCTGCAGCTGTCTGGGTTCATCTTCACCTTGCAGTGCTCAGGGCTGACTCCTGGTTCTGTGCCCAGGGATCACTCCTGCTGGTGCTCAGGGACCACATGGGGTGCTGGGGATGGAAGGCAGGCGCACTCCCAGCCGTCCTCTCCTCCGGCCCCTGGGCCGTGGCTTCAGACCCTCTCCTGTGTTGCCCGACACTTGGGTTGTCTCCGTAGCCGGCTTAGCCTCTTCTCCTACACCTGAGATCCCCGCGTGGCACCATCCACTCACCCCATGTGGGAAAATACTTCAACTTCCAGAGCTCAAGGGCTGGCGGTGCTGTTTTGAGTCTGATGTTGCTCTCAGCATAGGAAGGTCACACTGCCGAACCACCAGGGAGTGGGGGGACACCTACCCTACCTCCAGCTTCCAGGGACCCTGGGAAAGGGCTTGGGAACCCAGGCTGGGGCATTGGGTCCCAGGTCTGCAGGCCTTCACCCCATCCACCAGCAGGGGGCGCCTGGACAGGCCACAGGCACAGCCTCCCCCACTCCAGCCCTGGCAGGGGCCGAGTGGTGAGGGGTGTGGGGAGCCTGCAGACCCAGGTGAGGGCTGGGCAGGCCGTGAGCACTGGGGGCATCTCATCTTTCCCAGGGTCCACACCCCACACTTTCTCTCTGCCGCCTGCCTTCCCCATCGTCTTCCTGGTTGCTACGTCTGGGACTGTAGCTTTGGCTGTGGTGCTCCCGTGGACGGCGGGCAGGGCGTGGCATGGGGGCCACCTTGGCGGAGGGGGGCGTCACATGGTGATGCTGATGGGCTTCCAAGGACTGAATGTTCAGCTGCCCCCTGTCAGGCAGGCACTGCCCGGAGCCACACCCCAGGCCCTTGCATCCTCTAGGGGTTGAGTAAACTAAGTCTCAGGAGGGGTCAGGGACCCCCTTCATCGCACTCCCCACCCCCTCTCTCCCCCAGAGCCTATGTGGGCCCCTGGAGCAGCAGCATGAGGAGGAGAGGAAGAAGAAACTGGAGGAAGCAGCACAGGCTTAGAGCCTGGTGACTCGGTGGTACCTTCGTGGCTCTTTCCTCCAAGTTGGCAATAAAGCGTCTCCTCTGAGCAGGCAGTCGTGTGTCACTCCCGAGAAGCCTGAGGCCAGCCTGGCTGAGCTGAGCCCTCGCTGGCTACCAGATGGACGAGGCTGGGGAGGCCCAGCCCTGGGCTGGGATGGATCCAGGATGCACCCTGTCCTGTGGAGGGGCAAACAGTCCCTTCTTCTGTGGCAGGGGAGTCTGGGAAGGCTTCCTGGAAGAGGCATCAGAGCCAGCCGAGAAGCCAGAGGGATTGGTGACCCCCTCTGTCTGCTGGGCGGGATCCGGGCCGGCTCTCGTGTCAGAGCCCAGAGGCAGGTCACTCAGAGGAGTGGGTGCGAATCCCGTGTGCCATGTGAATCCGGCCCCCAGGCTGCAGGGCGATGGGAAGGGGCCTGGGGTGGGTGCTGTGAGCATCGTGGCATCAGCCAGGGCCGGGGGCGGCGGGGGGAGCCAGGGAGCACTCGGGCCTCAGCCCCGGGCACCGTCTCTCCGTGAAGCGTCCTGATGCCCCACAGGGGCCAAATGGGCGAGGGACCCTCACCTCCAGGACAGCAGGACGGTTCCCAGGACCAGCCCCGGGGGCCACCCCAAGGCCTCTTCCGATCCCCCTGAGGCCCCCATCACCCCTGCCCCACCCCTGGGGCGTCAGCGCTGCCCAGAGCCGGGATCTCTCTGTGCCCAGGGGCCGAGGCTGGGGCTGCCCCTTGGGGTCCCCCTTCTTCTCCTGACACCCGCAGAACCTGTCAAGGCAGGGAAAGGCCTCTTGTCTCGAGAAGGGGCTGGGTCCGAGGCTCCCCCCACCCTAGAAACGGTCTCCCTCAGGCTGCACGCTGCACTCCTTGTCTCTTTTTTCTTTTCTTTATATTTGGAGCCACTCCTGGCAGTGTTCTGGGCTTATTCTGGTCTCCGTTATTCTGGTCTCCGTGCTCAGGCATCACTCCCAGAGGGTTCAGTACCTTTGGGGTGCTGGGGATCGAACCCAAGTGACCTCATGCAAGCAAGCGCCCTATGGCCACTGGACTGTCACTCTGGCCCAAGGATGTCATTCCCCGGGGTGCTGAGGAGGATGGGCTGAAGGAGGAGAAAGCAGAGGAGTGGCTCTGAGGGGAGGAGCTGGGGAAAAGAGGTGTGTGTGTGTGTGCATGTGTGTGTGCATCTGTGTGTTCATGTGCATGCATGCTTGTATGTACATTTATGCATGCATATGTGTGCATGTGTATGTGCATGCCTGCATCCATGTGTGCATTCTGTGCATGTGCATGCATGCATGCATCTGTGTGTGCATGTGTGCATTTATGTGTGCATGTGTAATGCATGCATGCGTGTGCATCTGTGTGTGTGCATGCGTGCGTGTGCTCTTCCGTGTGTGTTTTTCTGAAGCGAAGATCAAGGCCAGAAGAGGCAGGAGTCCAGGAGGAGAAACATCACGGAGGGCACTAGAGCGACGGCAGTGGGAAGGGCCTTGCTTGAGCCCTGAACACCAGCCCCCTGCATCTCCCGACAGACTCTGCCATCCTGGCCAGCCGTCACTTACTCTGGGGCTGTCGGGGCATCTCCCACAGCACCAAGGAGGACCTGGCTGGGGCTGTCCTTTCTCTCTGTTTCCCCTTCCTCTCTCCCTCTCTCTCACCTTCTCTCCCTCTCTCTCACCCTCTCCCCTCTCACATCCTTTCCCACACCCCTCTCTCTCTCCCCACTTTAAAATTTTTTAATTTATTTTCTTTTGCTTTTTGGTCACATCTGGAAATGCACAGGGGTTACTCCTGCCTTTGCACTCAGGAATTATTCCTGGTGGTGCTCGGGGGACCATATGGGATGCTGGAAATAGAACCCGGGTCAGTCGAGTGCAAGGCAAATGCCCTCCCCGCTGTGCTAATGCTCCAGCCCTTCCATTTAAAAATTTTAATTCTGCCTTTACTCCCATCCTTCCCCTGACCACAGGAAGCCTAAGCAACACCCAGGCCTGGATCCTTTTCACCCTCCCCCACCTATGCCTTTCTCTCTGGGCTCCCCCTAACATCACCTTGGTTAGGTCAGTCCATCCCCTGCTCCTGGTTGAACCTGTCTGTCTGTCTGTCTACCAAACCAGTGTGCCGCTGGTAGGCAAGGAATGCAGTCCCCCTTTGCCACCCCCCAACCTCATAGCTCAGTCACAGACCATCCTAAAGGGCTTCCCAGACAGAACGAGGGCTGGGGGAGGGGAAGGGACCAGGACAGAGCCCAGCTCTCAGCTCTCACTCCCCTGAGTGTCCCTGCGGGAAGGCGTGGGGCACTGTCTGACAGGCTGCTGGGGTAGCCCCTATAGAAAGAAAGAAAGAAAAAAAGAATGATAGGAAGTAAAGAAATAGAAGGAAAGGAAGGAATAAGAAGAAAAAGAGAAAGGAACGGAATAAAGAAATATAGATAGGAAGAAGAAAAAAAGAAAGGGAGAAAGAAGAAATATAGATAGAAAGAAAGGAAGTAAAGAAACAGAAGGAAAGGAAGGAAGAAGAAAGAAAGAAAGGGAATATAGAAATCTAGATATTATATAGATATAATAAATCTATATTTCTTCATTATATATTATATATACGTTATATATATAATGAAGAAATATAGAAGAAAAAGAAAGGGAGAAAGAAGAAATATAGAAAGGAAGAGAGAAAGAAAGAAAGAAAACAAGAAAGAAAGAAAGAAAAGAAATAGAAAGAAAGGAAGGAAGAAGAAAAAGAGAAAGAAAGAGAATAAGGAAATACAGATAGAAAGAAAGGAAGGAAGAAGAAGAAAAAGAAAAAAATAAAGAAAGATAGTAAGAAAGAAAGAATGGGAAAAAGAAAAGGAGAATGAAGTAAAGAATGAACAAAGGAAGAAAAGGGTAAAAGGGCAATGGGTAATTCTGTAATATCACAGCAGGATACCTATGTTGACACCCTGAACTCTCTAACAAAAGCAGCTGGTCTGCCTTTAAAGGAACAGATAAAGCTACGCCTCCTTGAGAAGGTAAAAAAGTATTGTCATTGGTTTAAGCAAAAAAAAATAGAGGGCAATTTGATTTAAAACGATGGGAAAAAGTAGGGGAAAAGTTGCATCATGCACAAGTTTTCAAGGCAACTTACAGAGAAACTCCTGTGTTAGAGAAGAGTGGGGAAGAATCTTTGATTCAGCCTAAATTTGGTGCTAAGCCAACAGCATCTATATTATCTGGTGATTCATATCAAATTGATGATTCACCTGCACGGTCTGAGTCTGACAGCTTCGAGTCAGACCCAGAGAATTCGGCTTCAAAAGAAGTTGTCAGCACCGAAGAATTGAGAAAAGTTAATTAAAAATTATATAAATTAATTAGTCAAATGAAGTATCTTGAGATGCACCGTCCTTCTGAAAGAAGGATAATGCCTGCTGTACAGGGTATCACTGATCCTGACCCTTTGGCAGTTCTTTCCCCTCACTTATAGAAGAATAGGGAAGAGGAATCTCTGTGTTGCAGTTTTAAGTTTACTCCTGAGTTGCATTCTCTGATGCAAAAATATGAAGCTCCTTTATATAAAGCAAAATTGAACCAACAGCCTGCTCAGTTTATGGCTTTTCCAGTCTTTTGGAATCCTGATGTGCAAGGAAGAAGACAGGCAGGGGAATATGAGCCTGTTCCTTTTAAGTTTCTTTCCTCGCTGAAGCAAGCTGTGACCACCTACGGTGTTACTTCTAACTATGTGCTAGCCCTTCTTGAAAATTTTGCAGAAGCTAATACTGTAATTCCGCTTGATTGGCAAACTCTTGCAAAGGCAGTGTTAGAAAATTCTCAATACGTACAATTTAAATCTTGGTGGAGAGAAGAGGCTGAGACATTTGCTAGAATTAAAACACCAAAACAAGTTGATAACACTGTGAACCAGATTTTAGGCACTGGCAAGTGGGCTTTAGCGGAAGAACGAGTCCGTTTACAGGCAAACATTTTAGAAGCTGTTAATAAGACCTGTCTAAAGGCATGGCGTTATCTTGAGACCTCTGCAAAACGTACTATGTCATTCACAAAAATCTTTCAGGAAGTAAATGAACTTTATACAGATTTTATTGCCAGACTCCAAGACTCTCTTGAAAAGGCTATACCTGATGAAGGCCTTCGTGAAATGCTTACGCTAACTTTAGGGGTGAAAATACTACAGCAGATTACTAAAAGGCAATTCAAACTGCTAAGCTAATGGGAAAAAACTCCCTGGATGATTTTATTAAAGTATGTAGGGAAGTGGGAACAGCAACCCATCAGGCGCAAACAATAGCCGCTGCTTTTAAAAGAGTAAACCAGGTAAAATGTTACGGCTGTGGAGCTTTGGGACATCTCAGGCGAAATTGTACTAGTATTAGCTCTGGGATCATGTAGGGAGCCATTTTACAAGCCCACTCTTATCCTAGTCAAGTGGAGGCTTACTTGGGATTTCTGTAAGAAGGTTCACCACTGCTGACCTTACTGATCTTATCAGTTCGCCATTCCTCTCACTAGCCAATGCCCATGCCTGATCTGCCCAACGCCCATGCCTGATCTGCATTTTACTATTGTTCCTATGGGGGTCCAAGCATGCATACTGCCCCCTCCCACCAAGAGGTATAAGTATTGTAACTGCTGTGGATAAACTCTCTCTCTCTCTCTCCTCCTCCTTCTGGCTCTGCGTCTGTTCATTCGGTTACGGTTACGTCCCCTCCTTAGCCCCACGAGGGGTCCTCCCTGCGGGACAGGATGGGACCCCACATCTGGTGCCCAGCCTGGGGCACTAGGGGACCACCGAACGCCCGGTCAAGTTCACGTCGGCCGACGAATTCACAGAAAAGTGAGTGTCTCTGAGGGTCGCCTCTCTCTTGGCGCACACCCTGGTATGGGACTGGGCTCGAATACAGTCTCGTGTTAAGGATGAGACGGTCACTGGCGGAAAGGCTTGAATTCCCTTGTCTTGTGTGTATGTGTGAGTGATTGTGCAGTCTTGGACGTCCTCGTCCTTGTACTGAGTCTGTGGCTCCACGACTTGGCATCCTTAAGATCCCTTTAAGGTTACGGAGTCCGATTGGGCTGTCTGCGATTCCACGAGGAACATATGGTCTAGGGTGGTGCTGGTTTAGACACCGGCCGCAAGTCACCTCTCAGGCTGATCCACTATGGCTAAGTTCCTCACCGGCCAGACATGCATCTGAGTGGTTTGTTATGAGTGTCCCCATCCCCCCCGCCCCTTCTTGTGTCTTTTGTGTTTTCATTTCTGTCGAGTTGGCAGAAACTACCTCCCAGTGTAGACAGTCACTGGTGGAAGGTCGAATCCCTTTGTCCTGTGTTTTCATTTCTGTCGAGTTGGCAGAAACAGCCTACCACTGAAGCAGCTACTGGTGGAAGGCTTGAACCCTTTTGTTCTGTGTTTTCATTTCTGTCGAGTTGGCAGAAACAGCCTACCAGTGACCCTTTCTTTTCTCTTCTTGCTTTATGGCCTGCTTATCCTCTGTTTCCAAGGCTCCCTCAGTCTGTGGGGATGAGGCGACCCCCATGCACGGAACTGACTCCTCAAATTCTACTACTATAGACTCTGACCATCCTGCTTTCCTACCTGAGCCCTCCCAAGCGGAGGCGCCTCCAAGACTTTAAAAAGAAAAACGGCAGTTGGCGACTGCTACAGGATCTACGAGCAGTAAATAAAACCATAGTCATTTTTGGGGCGCTTCAACCTGGACTGCCGTCCCCAGCAGCCATTCCTTCAGAAATGTATAAGACAGTACTTGATTTAAAAGACTGCTTTTTCTCAATTCCCTTGCATCCTGATGATCACCCCCCTCCCCCCCCCCTGCTTTGCCTTTAGTTTGCTACCTTCTAATTAGAAAGAGCCCAATGTACATTGGAGCAACCCCATTGTCAGGGGGATAAGACCAAAGATAATGTGGACGTCCGTAGGGCAGGTTCAGGAATTTCAGTGTGAATGTGGTGAGTGGGTGCGCACCCTCGTGAAAGAAGGACCAGTCCGAGCGAGTGCAGGAGTGTGCTTTGTGCGTGTGCCTTTAGTGTGTGTGTAATTGTCTCATTGTCTTTCTCTTAGTTCTGCTTATTATTATCAGCAGAGAAGGCAGGAAAATGCAAGATCATGTGGTTAAGTGTTTAATAATATCAGGAAATAAAAGTATATCACTAAAGTAGCCTATCCCCAAATCTGATAAGAAGTCACTAGTTCCCTGCCTCAGAACTAGTCTTGACCAAGAAAGAAAAATGCTAGCATCTGACCACCTTAGGTTTCAACAATTTTGAAAAGGTTTTGCCGGCTTATATCAACAAAAGCGCTTTCTTGACCCATTTTTAACAAGCAGGAAACGGGCTGGTCAGGCAGAGAAACGGGGAGCAATGTTCCCAATCGGCCGACAGGGCTTAACTTCGCCCTGGGGACTTGTTCCTTCCTTTCTCAGTCTGTCAGTTTTTTCCTTGCCGTTTCTGAAGGGCCAGATCGATAGATCAACTGCAGATGTGTGCACATGTACGTGTGGTGTTTTTAGTGAACTTATTGTCTGTCTGTCTATCTGTCTGTCTGTCTCTCTATGTGGAACACTTGAGTGCTGGAGCCAGAGTGAAAATCAGTGGTAAAAATTAGGCCTGGGGAAAACAGGATCGTCTCGAGATCAGAGTGATATGCAGTTCAGCAATTTAAAGGATCTATGTGATTTTGGAACCTGTTAGACCAGGTTTAAACAAAGATTTCTAATTAGAATGTGGCGCCTACAACGAAATTGAAATTTTTAGTCTAAATTTCTTATTGGAAGAACATTAATAGTTATTAACAGTTGAAATTCTTTTGAATTCCAGTAGCTGTACTATCTAGAAAAAGCTACAGAGCTAGAGCCAGAAAACTAAAAGTGAAATAAGAATTCAGAGAGTGCAAGGCTTTATCTTATAAGCCTCAGCCAATTTTAATGAGGAATTTAGCTGTTTTTCAAGCAACAGAGGTACAGAAACCCTCAAAATAAGCAAAGTTTACTTGTGTTTCCATAAACATTTGACAGTCCAAATGCTTTTCTTTCTATACTATTATCAAAGTTTGGTTAAAAAAAATATATATATATATAAATACCCAAAGGGCTTTTTCTGTGTTTGAAAGCATATTTGTATTGTGGAATTGATAAAGTTAGAAAGCTTGTGATTTGAACTAACTAAGGTACTAGAACTATTGAATTTAAGCCAAAGAAGATTTACTCATGTTTCATAAAAATTGATGGTTTAAAGGTCTTATGCTGTTGTGTAAATGTACGTATGCATCTATATTGGATTATTAGAATGTGAGCTGAAATAGTTGTGGTTAAAAACAGGTTCGAAGAGTAATGGTTTAGTTAAAATATGTTTTTCTAGAGTTATAAAATTGGTTGCAAAATTTATTCTACAAGTGTTTTATTTGATCTGAGACTCGGTAACTAAAATTTCTATTGATACTTAGCAAAGAATTATAATAGATTAATCTCAGGTGTCAGCCTGATAGTCTAAAGCCATAGTATTGGGCCTTGGTTAAAGTTTGAGATGTGGGAACTTTTACTGACTATTGTTAAGTCAGTCTGTCCAGTACATGAAAATGCATGTTATTATTCTGATAATTTTATTCATTGCAAAGCTTTGTCACCAGGTATCATACCTAGCTCGGACCATCAGAGAACTTTGTACACAAGTGTGAGATCCTTAATGTTTTATGGTAATCTATGAGTGTTTTAATCTTTATATTTGTGTTTTCCTAGAAGTCAGAATTCTAAGATGTCTCCTGGTTAATTTCTAATGTGAAGTGAACTTTTGCCAAGTGAATATATGTTGTAAGAACTTTCTAAACCTTTTTGAATATCTATAGAACTGACAATGCTTTTGAAATGGTATGGCAGAGTAGTTTTGTCGTGTTAAATGAGACGATTGATAATTAGTGTCCAAATTTGGGAAATCATGTTGTACTGAGTTTAGTAAAATAAGAGTTTAACTTTGTGGGACGACTATAAGGAATATAGATGTATGTCTTAAGTCAGAAAGATAATGGATGCAGATATCATCAGTTGGAAAAAGGAAAGTAATCCTGTTAAAGTGAAGTTGATTTTGAAATGGGTTGAAGGAAAGGTACAGGACAGAATGAATATAAAGGAATGTGTAGAAGGTTTGAGGTTGTGTTTGAAGGAAAGAAACTGATCACTGTTTTAAGAAACTCTTTAAATCACATGCAGAATTGTTCTAGTATGATTTTTGGTAGGATCTATGGAAAAGATATTGGATGGATTGTCTGGACTCCTGTTACAGTGCTCTTAGATAATTGAATTCTTCAAAAGTTGCAGGAAATCAAGGGTTTTTCAAATGAGATTAAATGAATTAGACATGTTTAACTGTACACTGGACTCCCAGTACAGTGCTCTTATTAATGGGAAGTCAACGTTTTCAACATGGGATTGAATGGGTTAAATATAATGTTAAATTGTACACTTTCTCTACAGATTTTAGATTCTTTGGCTAGGAACTACAACAAATGGGCATGTTGCATCTCACTGTGAGTAAAGTGAAATGTTTTTCTCTTCTTTGTACCTTCGGTATGTTTTTGATGCTTCGTGGCACTATGTTGGTTTGCATAAATCCAGACAAAAGTCTTTCCTCTCTGTAATAGGGTCTACCCCTCGTGCAGACAGGAAAATCAATTATGGGACCCCAAAGCCCTCTTTCAGGGAAAGAGTCAAGGGATTGGTCTAAATGACAGGAGCAGGTATTTAACAGGTACTGTTTCAAGTACCCTACAAACCTCAGGGAGACTCTAGAGGCCAGTTGGCTTAAGGAAAGAATGGAAATCATCACTGCTATGGAAAATGAGAAATCCGGGAATCTGTGTGACTGACAATCTGGGCCTACTCAGCATCAAGAAAAACCCTGGAAACCAGGATCTCTCTCAGCCCTGAAAAAGGGAGGGGATGGACTCCTTTCTGCCAGGATGCATCTACGGAAAAGGCCACCTCCAGTTCAACTTGAAAGCTCGAGACCATCCAGTTCATCGTGGGACATTTATGACCAGGCCTGGGTAACTCTGACGTGCCACATAAGATTAATGCCATTATTGGTGTGCCTCCTGTCTTTAGCCCAACCCCCAGGACTTCTCAGTAAATAATGGGGTACCCCAAAATGGAGAGTTCTCCAATCTTGCTGTGTTTATGCAAAAGAACAAGTCAGATTTGTTAAGCCATCAGGCAAATTTTAAAATGAAGGTGGAGAGAAAACCATGTTTCTGTAACTTGCCTTTTAAAGAATCAGATTCAAATTCTACAGAGGGATCTAGTAAATGTATTCTAATCTTGATCTAAAAGGTATTCCTTCTGGGTAATTCAGGTAAAATGTGTTTTGCTGACTGTAAAGTAAGCAGCCTAGTCTTTGGGACTCAATGTTGAACTTGCTATCACTAGTCTGAAAGCCATCTTTCATGGGAAGGAACTCAGTACTATGGCTTTCTGTTTCATTAATGAACCTAGTGGAAATTCTGGGCTTCCTTTCCTAACACTTGTTCAGCATCAAGGAATTTACCAAGGAGAGGATTGGCAGCTTGACATCATGTAAATGATCAAATGCTCATATTCTAGGTATAAATATCTACTGCTTCCAAATGACAGCTTCAGTGGATAGGTAGCTTTTCCAACCTGAGAAGTGGTGTGGTGCTTCTAGGCCACTAGAAAAATCTGGACATAGGAAGTCATTTTCTATCAACCATGGGTGGAGCAGTTATTCTTTTCCATTGTTTTTATGACAGAAATGGGTATGGCATTATGTTGCTTTGGGTTCTGTTGCTTTAACTCTTATGTTTCCTAAGACAGCAAACTATTTTGTCCTTACTAGGTCAGAAAGGACCTTCCACATCTCCAGAGTCTAATCATTTCAAAGTGCCATCCCTCAGTCTAATTGATCTGATCTTTTCTTTCAGATAACTTCAGGAACCCAACCAGTTCATTGCCTGGGGTCCACTAAAACTAAGGTAGCTTGAGGTTTCACCCCTTGTGCAGGCAGGGTCTGCGCCCCTCTGTCAGCATGAAGCAGCTTCAGAAGATGGATCACCGACCATTTTCCCCTTAAAGATTTAAGGTGGTGAAATCTCTAGGGGGGATATGATGTAGGCAGGTAGATAGGGAAAGGCCCTTGGCAATGAAACAGATTAATAAAGTCTCTGGGAAGGAGAATCCTGAGACTGACCCACCCTGTGGATACAGAAAACAGACCTGATAAGACCTTCTAAAGAAGACCATCACCACTCCCAACCTCCCTGGTAACCTCCTTAGCAACGGACTTTTACCCGAGAAGAAGCCCCCACGTGGGGGCAGGTTGAAGAGACCCTATAAAAGACACCTTGAACAAAGGAAGTGTGCGCATATGCTGCCTGAGCCCATGTGCTGCTTGTGCCATGTGGCCGAGCACATGTGCCACCCGCATCTCCCCCCTTGAGATGTGTACTTTCATGCTTTCGTGTTTGTGTCATAAGGGATACCGGACAATGCCTCCTCTGACCACATTTAATTTAAAACAAAACAGGGGGAGATGTAGGGAGCCATTTTACAAGCCCGCTCTTATCCTAGTCAAGTGGAGGCTTACTTGGGATTTCTGTAAGAAGGTTCACCACTGCTGACCTTACTGATCTTATCAGTTCGCCATTCCTCTCACTAGCCAACGCCCATGCCTGATCTGCCCAACACCCATGCCTGATCTGCATTTTACTATTGTTCCTATGGGAGTCCAAGCATGCATACTGCCCCCTCCCACCAAGAGGTATAAGTATTGTAACTGCTGTGAATAAACTCTCTCTCTCTCTCCTCCTCCTTCTGGCTCTGCGTCTGTTCATTCGGTTACGTCCCCTCCTTAGCCCCAGAGGGGTCCTCCCTGCGGGACAGGATGGGACCCCACAGGATCAGAAAAGAACCAGGCGTCTGTAGACGATGTAGGAAGGGAAGCATTGGGCCAATTGTTGCAATAATGTTGCAGTAAGGTTTAACTTGACAGTCCGAGGCATTTAAGACATGCACGTGTAAGAAATATACATTTTTGGGGAGGATCACATAACTGTCCCCAGAGGTTTTTGTGGAGAACAGTCTGTTCAGCCCCCTTTTATTAACTGGCTTGATGTACTAACCAATGATATTCAGCCACATAGGCAGAATATGCAAATTAACTTAGTCAATGGAAACAGTATCAAAGTCAGCTACACCACCGAGGTGTAGTCGTTAAAGTAACAGTAACGGAAAAACATGTTTACAGCCAAGCCTCACTAGGCCTGAGATTATGGGATGTTGTATGCCAACAGCCAATAAATGCCATTACAAAAGAGAAAAATTTAGAAAAGCTAATAAACCGCTGGGAAACGGGAGTCGGGGCTCGACCAGGGGCCCCTTCAACAATATGGGAAATCTTCAAAAACACCTCAAATTAAATTAAAGAGTCTTTCATCCCCTAGCAAAATAATCAATAAACCCAAGAACATTAGTAAGAAACTGTCTTATATGGACCTTGTGAGAGCAATGGAGGGAAGTGTAGCCGCTGATATTTCAGGATTTGTTTCTGACTCCTAATAAAATTTACAAAATTCCAACTAATGTTCATGGCCCCCTTCCAAAAGGAACAGCAGGATTGATCTTAGAGAGAAGTAGTATGACTCTGCGAGGTGTTAATGTAAAAGTGGGACTCACTGACAGTGATTTTGTGAATGAAATCTCAATTATAGTCACTGTTCAAGCGGATATTAGAATATTAAAAGGGGAACGTGTTGCTCAACTGCTTGTGCTGACATGAATATAAGGAAAAAATATAGGCATGAAATGAAAAGGTGATTTTGGAAGCACTAATGCAGAAATATTTTGGGCAAAAAAGATTACTGATGATGAGCCTACTTTGGTTATGACCTTTGAGGATGGAACAAAACTGGAGGGTATGTTAGATTCAGGTGCTGATGTTACTGTTGTCGCCTCTCATTATTGGCCTATCGTTTGGCAAAAGCATTGTGTGGACGTTACTTTTTCTGGTATGGGCGTGATCACTAATGTTGAACAGAGTGTGCAACCTCGTGGATTGTAGTGATCCTTATGGAGACACGGCAGTCATCCAGCCACATATTGCTCCAATAGCTATCACCCTACGGGGATGAGATTTGTTGCAAAAACTTGGTGTGAAATATATTAAAGAAAAGGAGGTGTCTCAGCAATCGCCTTTTTAATTTGGGCCACTGCTCGAAGAACAGCTCTCCCAATAGTCTGAAAAAAGGTTCAGTCTGTTTGGGTTGAGCAGTGGCCCTTAACCAAAGAAAGACTTAAGGCTTTAAATAAATAGGTTACAGAACAGTTTGAATTGGGATATATTGTTTCCAGTTTTAGTCCCTGGAATTCACCAGTGTTTGTTATCAAGAAAAAGACTGGTAAATGGCGAATGTTAAGTGATTTAAGAAAGGTTAATGACTGCATGGAACCAATGGGCCCTTTGCAAATGGGCCTACCTAATTTGGCCACTATTCCAAAACAATGGAATATTATTATAATTGATCTAAAGGATTGTTTCTATACCATCCCTTTGACAGAAGAGGATAGAGAAAAATTTGCCTTTACTGTGCCTTCCTTAAATAGTGAAACTCCTGCTAAAAGATATCACTGGACTGTTTTGCCTCAAAGGATGATGAATAGTTCCACAATGTGTCAATATTTTGTTAATCAATAATTGGATATAATTAAGGCACAGTACCATAAAGTCAAAATTATTCTCTACATGGATGATATTCTTTTTTTTTTTAATTATTTTTGTCATCATGGGGATTGAAGTGTACTGGTGACTTTATGCTTAGTGACCATCATGCTTGATGGGTTTCACGGACTGGGAACTTTTTTTTTTTATTTTTTATTTATTTATTTATTTTTTTTTTTTTTGGCTTTTTGGGTCACACCTGGCGATGCACAGGGGTTACTCCTGGCTCTGCACTCAGGAATTACCCCTGGCTGTGCTCAGGGGACCATATGGGATGCTGGGATTTGAACCCGGGTCGGCCACGTGCAAGGCAAACGCCCTACCCGCTGTGCTATCTCTCCAGCCCCAACTTTTTTTTTTTTTTTAAATAAAAATTTTATTTTATTAAATCACCATGTGGAAGATTACAATGCTTTCAGGCTTAGGTCTCAGTTATACAATGCTGAAACAACCATCCCTTCACCAGTGCCCATATACCACCACCAAAAAAAAAAAAAAACACACAGTACATCTCCCATCCTGCCTCCCCACCCCCCGCCTTGTAACTGATAAGTTTCATTTTACTTTCAGTTTACTTTGGTTACATTCAATATTTGTTAGGAGTACCCCACTAGATTCAGACCTACTGTGAAGACAAATGTTTTGAATTTCTGTACTTTAACAACTAAGTCCAGGGAGATTTCTTCCAGATATTGGATCATTGCAGGCTTGAAAACCCAATCTGTGGTCGTCATAATATGGCGGACACTGCGCCCTTCATCCCCGGAGAGAAAGAGGCGAGAGAGAGAAATACCTTTCCCCTCCTGGGCAGGAATGGGGCCGAGACTTAGTTCTCAGGCTGGAGACATTCTGCGAGGAGTTGCCCATGCTGAGAGAGGTTTTGCTGGGTCTGGATTCACGCTCGTGCAGCTGCGGAGAGAGCTATTTTTTTTTTTATTGAATAACCACGAGGAAAGTTACAAAGCTTTCAGGCTTAAGTCTCAGTTATACAATGCTCGAACAACCATCCCTTCACCAGTGCTCGTATTCCACCACAAAAAAAAAAAAAACAGTATACCTCCCATTCCCAATACCACCCCCGTCACTTGGGTAGCTGATACATTTCACTTTACTCTCTCTTTACTTTGGTTACATTCAATATTTCAACAAAAGACTCCCTATTATTGTTTGGAGTTTCCCCCCCAGAATCAGGCCTGCTGAAAATGAAGCATTTGATAATTTCTTTTCCATTGCTGAGAATAAAGAGATATGAGGTTGCACGGCCGCTATTGCGGTTTTAGATTTCTGTATTTTAGTATTTTAGTAACTAAGTCCAGGGAAATTTCTGCCAGAAATTGCATCCTTGCAAGCTTGTACCTAACATTAGTGGTCCTCATCAGATGGCAGTTGCCAAGCCGTGTCCCCAGCAAAGAAAAGGGGAGAGAGAATAACCTTTCCCCTCCTGGGACAGCATGGGGCCACGGCTTAGTTCCTTGTCTAGAGACATTTCTGCAAGAAGCTGCTGGTACCAAAAGCAGTTTAGATGGCCTCTGGCATCATGCTCGTTCAGCAGCAGAGAGGTCGCACACATGTGCCTGCCGGGGTTACATCTCGGTGGAGAGCAGGGGGTGGGGGGCCAGTACCGCCCCCATCCCGAGATCACCTGAGTCCCGTTGCTGCTAGCTCGTACCTCGTATCATTAGTGGTCCATGGATGATATTCTTATTACTGCTCCACCTCATATAAATTTGTGAAAAGTTTATGAAACTATAATTTATGAACTAGAGTTATGGAGTTTAAAAATTGCACAGGACAAAATTCAATGTCAGGTTCCTTGGGAATTTGGGGACAAATAATATGGGAGAATAGAATTACACCTCAAAAGGTCCAAATTTGGAGACATTGTCAGACTGTCTAACTAAACCTTACTGCAACATATGTTGCAACATTGGCCTTTCAGGTGGAAGGATTAGGTGGCTCTGCCTTATCCTTGTATTTTTCCTCGGCCAAATAAAATTACCCAGATGAGGCCCGTGCTGTTTTGATGTTACAAAAACACCAACCCTCCTGTCTACCAGACTTTTCCATTAAGTTTTATTCTGCACTCGGGATAAGTTTTCTTAACTTAGTACTTATCTTTGGCCTCTCTTCGGACACTGATTGTTAGGAAGAATCAGGGGAGGGAAGGATTTTCTCTCACTCTCCTCTACATTACAGTCTCATTAACTCCTTCACTTCTTCCTTTCCTTCCTCTGGCACCTCCTCCTCTTCTTGTGGTCCCCCTGCTTATTGGAATGGTTCTACAGCAGGGAAGCGAAGGTGCCGCCGTACTACACAGCAAGGTACAATGATGCCCTGGTCTGTGGGCCCCTTTTTTTTTAATTTACATATTTTTTAAATTAATGAATCACCGTGAGGATACAGTTACAAATTTACCCATTTTCGTGCTTTTGTTTCCCTCATATAATGTTAGAGAACCCATCCCTCCACCACTGTCCATTCTCCACCACCAATGAACCCAGTATCCCTCCCACCCTCCAATCCCGTCCCCCCCCACACACCCGCCACCCTACTCCGCCTCTGTGCCAGGGTATTACATTTTGTTCTCTCTCTCCTTTTGGGTGTTGTGCTTTGTGAAAACGGTATTTAGTGGCCATGGGTTCAGTTTCTAGTCTACTTTCAGCATGCATCTCCCTTCCCGAACGGGATCTCCAACCACTAAGAAACAAAGACCATATTGGTCCCAGCGCCTCCAACCTAAAGTGTCCCGCAAGGGCAGCCAGTAATAATTCTTCCCCAGAGCCTGAGGTCCTCTTGATTTTTACCCCACCCCCACCACACCCGAAGAGCGTTTAGCAATCATCGTGTTCTGATTCAACCCATTTGACCCAGGAAGCAGCAAATGTCAGTCAGAGACCTTCAAGGGCAACAGGATTGTATACCCAGATGGGTCCAGAGGAGACGCCTTCAAACGCTGAACCCAGAGCACACGAGGGCCAGAAATGACATCGTCACTAGCTCTGATCATGTGGTTAAACAAATCTTAGCATGTGTGGGAGACAGACAGCACAGCACGAAAAGACTGGCATAGCCTTTGAACTCAGAGCGGAAAGGTCTTGATGCATGTGTGCAGGATTAAAACAAAGAGTGATCAGTAAATGGTTAACCTCAGATAGCACAATCAATAATCGATCTGCAAACAGACAGGAGTGGGCAGGGAGTGTTGTAATTCTTCTGCCAGGGTCTGGCAGGCGGGCACTGCTGGCACGGAAGCGCTGTTAAACTCTTCTGTTCAGCATCCCTGGCCCAGTGAGGGGGGATGTGCTCCTAGTGACCGGAAGTCCTCGTCCCCATAGCTCCCCGATTGATACACCCCCAGAATCCTACTCTCCCTTCAAGCAAGAATTCCCTCCTTCCCTCTGGGTCCTCAGAGCAAGCGTGGATGACCACAGCTAGCCCGAGGGAGTTGGGTCCCCATGAGCTCTAGTAAGGCTGGACACATCCGTGAGCCAGTGGGTCTTTCACATTGGACCTTCTATTCCCTTTTTGATTTTTGGGTCACACCAGAGAAGCACAGGGAAGAATCCTGGCAGTGCTGGACCAGAGGGGATGCCAGAAATCAACACAGGCTTGGCAAGCCAGCGCCCTCTCCCCACTGTTCTATGTTCTAGCCCAATCGTGGACATTTTCTTGACTTCAGTAGATTTCAGGTTTCTGGAAGTCTCAGATCTTATTGTTCTTCCGTTTGGGGGAGTTTAGATCTGCAACATACTAACACCTCTTGAAAAACTGTGACAACTAAACATCCATCTTAACTAGGATCACAACGTTCCGGTCTGCACCCCTTGGCTCCCAGTAGCTGTGCCTTTGGGCTCCTGGAGATTTTCCAGTTTGGATCTGGGCTCTGGGTACGCAGGGGGGACAGCTGAAGGCAGCGGTGGACATTTCCCAGAGGCTCCTGGGATTGCATCAGAGCCCCGCCCCTACAGTGGACTCCAAAGGTCCCTGCACCCTTCAGCCACTTGCTCCCTGGGACTCCGTGGGACTCCGGCTTCCTCTGCATCCCAACATGGTGCTGCTTTGGGCCCTCGCGGTTCTCAGCCTCCTTCCTCTGGTGGGTGCCGAGAGCCCAGAGTGTGCCAACATGACAGGGACGCCCCTCACCAACGCTTCTCTGGAGATGGTGAGTGTTGACCTGGCCGCAGGGCTTTGCCCCCATCATGCCTTGTGCTCAGGCCCCATCCTGGGTCCTGGAGCCAGGGTGCTGCCCGTTTCCCTGCAAAGTCTGATGCCTTGCAAGATCCTTCCGGGGGCTGGGATGGGGGCCAAATTGACTCCAGAGGGGTTTCTGGATAGGGGTGTCGGTGAAGGCTGGCTGATCTTCAGAGCGAACCCCTCCAGATTCACTCCACCCTTGGAGTCCCCTATTTGCCAGCTGGACAAGAAGCGACTTAATCAATGGCCCATTCCCCCCACCTCCAGCTCAGTGGCAAGTGGTTCTTCATCGCCTCCGCCTTCCGCCACCCCGAGTATATTAAATGGGCCAAGTTGGTCCCCTCGGCTGTTTCGTACTACACCTACAACCAGACGGAGAACGTCGTCTACTTCCGAGCGTACATAACCCTGTGAGAGCCAGAAGCCGCCCCTGCCCTTGCTTCTGCTGCCCGCCCACCAGCCCCTCGCTCCCCCCCGGCTTGCCATGACTGCTCGGTGACCACCCTCTTCTCTTGTCCACTCTCCTGCCCCCCTGCCACTGTCTATCGGGTGCCAGAGGGGACAAGTGCGTCTACAATGCCAGCCACATGGACATCCAGCGGGAAAACGGGACCTTGTCCATGATCGGTGAGGGCCGCGTTCATGGGTCTGACTCGCCTAGAAGAGGGCCGGGGTGACCGGGGGTGTCGGGAGGGGGCAGGAAGGAAGGTGTTGTGGGGTGGCTCTGGCTCTGGGGACAGGGGGACAGTGCTGTGACACGACCTCAAGTCCCGCTGTGTTCCAAATCCTGGACTGTCTGTAAGGGGTCCCATTGATACTCACAAACAACTCTCCAGCGACCCGAAGAGGAAACCAAGAACCAGAGAGGCCAAGGTACTCCCTTGAGGTCACACAGGCTGGAAAGAGGCAGCAGACCCAAGGCAGGCTGCAGGTCTGCCTGACTCTCCACCTTCCTTTATCATCTGGGCAGTCAGAAGGGCAATGGTTGGGGCTGGAGCGTTAGCAGAGTGGGTAGGGCGTTTGCCTTGCACCCGGCAGACCCGGGTTCAATTCCCAGCATCCCATATGATCTCCTATGCACCACCAGGAATAATTCTGAGTGCAGAACAGGAGCAACCCCTGAGCATTGCTGGGTGTGACCCAAAAAGAAAAAAAAAAAGAAGGGCAATGGTGTGGTCACCCAGGCCACGGCACCTAGTGGAACAAGGCACAGGGCGGCCTGACACGCGAAGGCACTTTTCGGGGTCTCGCTTCCCCCATCTGTGGCAGGGGAGCAGGACCCTGGTTCCATGCGCTGTTGGCAGGAAGTTCAAGGTTCACCCATGCAAAGTGACCTGTGTTCCTAGGAACACGAATTGGCAACCCTCCCCCCATCCCCCGGCCTCCTGGCCTCCCCACCTCTGCTCTGCACCCCAGGCACCCAGGCTGCCCCGTGTGTGCTGTGGGAACCCCAGCCCCCATGTCACCCCCGTCTCATCCAGAGTCTGTCTCCCCTCCTGACCTCAGACAATGGCGTCAAGTACTTTGCCCACGTGGTACCCACCAAGGACCCCTCGATCTACATGTTTGCTTACCACCCAGAAGACAAGGAGAAGATAGGGCTGTCTCTCTACGGTAGGAACCCCCACCACGGCCCCCCTCCCCGGGGCCTTTTCTTCAGGACCGCCCCCTTTGTCCCTCTGGGACCTCCCCTGTTCCCCCTGCCCCCACCCCACCAGAACCCCTGCTCCTTCCGCAGCCAACACTTCACAAGTGACCCCTGAGCAGATGAGCGAGTTCCACGGGGCCCTCAAGTGCCTGGGCCTGGAGGTGTCAGAAATCATCAGCACCGACGAGACAAAGGTGAGGGTAGGAGGCAGCCTCAGGGGCCCAGGGAGGGCGCGCTACTGGACTCGGCTGGACCACTGGCCTCTCGTTGGGTCACCGGGCCGTCAGGAGCAGCTGGGCGAGTGGGGAGAAGCCGGCATGGGGTGGAAGAGCAGAGACCGGCAGGAAAGACGGCACAGCCACCATGACGGGAGGAATCGGGGGAGACACCGTGGGAATTTTGTCCCCCCTGGCCACACCCCAGGCTTCTGCCCTGAGTGAAAGGTCTTCCCCTGTTGCCCAACCTTCGCCAAGTCCCAGCCCTGATCTGCTCCTAGAATCGCTGATAAAATCATCTCCTTAGTATTGTCCCAGGGGTTGGAGCCTTAGCACAGCGGGGAGGGCGTTTGCCTTGCACAGAGCCCACCCAGGTTCGACCCCCGGCATCCTATAGGCCCAACAATCTACCCCAGAAGTCATTCCCACGTGCAGGGCCCGGACGGAGTCAACCCTGAGCCCCGCCAGGTGTGGCCCAAACAACAACAAAATATTCTCTCAGATATTTTACTTTTTACATCATAATTTTTAGTGTTGAGATAACATGGTTCCAATCATGTTAGTGCCTAGGGCACTGACCTCTAAAAGTGTGCAATTTTGTATGTCAACACCAGAAGCAGTAACGTGATTGTAACCAAAGTCAAGATTCCTCACCCATCTCCCCACTCACCTCCTGTTTGCCTTTTGCTGCCCACTCTTCCCTGTCCCCGCACCCTTCACCCCCGTAATCTCAGTCCTGTGATTCCAGACCTAGTGTTTATCCTCAGTACTCAATACCGCCATCCCTGGTTCCCTCCCTCTCCAGCTCCCAAAGGCGCAAAGTTATCTGCAACTTGACCTTGCCCCTCTACTTGTGTCTCCTAATCTGATGGTCTCTCTGGCCCACGCGCTTGGCTGCCAGCTCTCTGGATTCATCTTCACCTTGCAGTGCTCAGGGCTGACTCCTGGTTCTGTGCCCAGAGATCACTCTTGCTGGTGCTCAGGGACCACATGGGAAGCTGGGGTTGGAAGGCGGCACCCTCCCGGCCGTCCTCTCCCTCCGACCCCTGGGCTGTGGCTTTCTGACCCTGTCCTGTGTTGCCCGACATGTGGGTTGTCTCCGTAGCCAGCTTGAGATCCACGGGTGGCACCTTCCGCTCACCCTGTGTGGGAAAATACTTCAACTCCCAGAGCTCAAGAGCTGGCGGTGCTGTTTTGCGTCTTGATGTGACACTGTGTGGCTCTCAGCACAGGAACGTCACACTGCCGGACCACCAGGGAGTGGGGGGACACCCACCCTACCTCCAGCTTCCAGGGACCCTGGGGAATGGCTTAGGAACCCAGGCTGGGGCATTAGGTCCCAGGTCTGCAGGCCTTCACCCCCATCCACCAGCAGGGGGCGCCTGGACAGGACACAGGCACAGCCTCCCCCACTCCCAGGCCTGGCAGGGGCAGAGTGGTGAGGGGTGTGGGGAGCCTGAGACCCAGGTGAGGGCTGGGCAGACCGTGAGCACTGGGGGCATCTCATCTTTCCCAGGGTCCGCACCCACAATTTCTCTCTGCCGCCTGCCTTCCCCATCGTCTTCCTGGTTCCCTCGTCTGGGATTGTAGCTTTGGCTGTGGTGCTCTTGGGGGCTGCAGCCAGGGCGTGGCATAGGGGACACGGCAGCAGTTAGGGACGTCACGTGGTGATGCTGATGGGCTTCCAAGGACTGAATGTCCAGCTGCCTCCTCCAGACAGGCTCTGCCCAGAGCCACAGCCCAGGCACTTGCGTCCTTTCGGGGGTGAGCAAACTAAGGCTCAGGCAGGGTCAGGGACCCTCTTCATCACACTCCCCACCGCCTTTTCTCCCCCAGAGCCTGTGTGGGCCCCTGGAGCAGCAGCACGAGGAGGAGAGGAAGAAGAAACTTGAGGAAGCAGCACAGGCTTAGAGCCTGGCGACTCGGTGGTACCTTCGTGGCTCTTTCCTCCAAGGCATCAATAAAGCGTCTCCTCTGAGCAGGCAGTTGTGTGTCACTCCCGCGAAGCCCGAGGCCAGCCTGGCTGAGCTGAGCCCTCGCTGGCCGCCAGATGGACGAGGCTGGGGAGGCCCCAGCCCCTGGGCTGGGATGGATCCAGGATGCACCCTGTCCTGTGGGGTGGGAAACAGTCCCTTCTTCTGTGGCAGGGGAATCTGGGAAGGCTTCCTGGAAGAGGCATCTAAGCCAGCCAAGAAGCCAGAGGGTTTGGTGACCCCCTCTGTCTGCTGGGCGGGATCCAGGCCATCTCTCATGTCAGAGCCCAGAGCCAGGTCACTCAGAGGAGTGGGTGCGAATCCCGTGTGCCATGTGAATCCGGCCCCCAGGCTGCAGGGTGATGGGGAGGGGCCTGGGGTGCTGTGAGCATCGTGGCATCAGCCAGGGCCGGGGACGGCGGGAGGAGCCAGGGAGCACTCTGGCCTCAGCCCCGGGCACCGTCTCTCCGTGAAGCGTCCTGATGCCCCACAGGGGCCAAATGTGAGGGACCCTCACCTCCAGGACAGCAGGACGGTTCCCAGGACCAGCCCCGGGGGCCACCCCAAGGCCTCTTCCAACCCCCCTGAGGCCCCCATCTCCCTGCCCGATCCCCATGGCGTCAGCGCTGCCCAGAGCCGGGATCTCTCTGTGCCCAGGGGCCAAGGCTGGGGCTGCCCCATGGGGTCCCCCTTCTTCTCTTGACACCCGCAGAACATGTCAAGGCACGGAAAGGCCTCTTGCCCCAAGAAGGGGCTGGGATGAGGCTCCCCCCACCCTAGAAACAATCTCCCCTTCAACAATACTGGAAATCTTAAAAAAATACCTCAAATTAAATGAAAGAGTCTTTCATCCCTAGCAATCAATAAACTCAAGAGCATTAGTAAGAAACTGTCTTATATTGACCTTGTGAGAGCAACAGAGGGAAGTGTAGCCGCTGATATTTCAGGATTTGTTTCTGACTCCTAATAAAATTTACAAAATTCCAACTAATGTTTATGGCCCCCTTCCAAAAGGAACAGCAGGATTGATCTTAGGGAGAAGTAGTATGACTTCGAGGTGTTAATGTAAGTGGGACTCATTGACAGTGATTTTGTGAATGAAATCTCAATTATAGTCACTGTTCAAGTGGATATTAGAATATTAAAAGGGGAACGTATTGTTCAACTGCTTTTGCTGAATACAAGGAAAAAATATAGGCATGACATGAAAAGTTGATTTTGGAAGCACTAATGCAAATATATTTTGGGCCAAAAAGATTAACGATGATGAGCCTACTTTGGTTATGACCTTTGTGGATGGAACAAAACTGGAGTGTGTGTTAGATTCAGATGCTGATGTTACTGTTTTTGCCTCTCATCATTGGACTATGGTTTGGCAAAAGCGTTGTGTGGACGTTACTTTTTTCTGGTATGGACGTGGTCACTGATGTCCAACAGAGTGTGCAACCTCTTCATTGTAGTGATCCTTATGGAGACACGGCAGTCATCCAGCCACATATTGCTCCAATAGCTATCACCCTACGGGGATGAGATTTGTTGCAAAAACTTGGTGTGAAATATATTAAAGAAAAAGAGATGTCTCAGCAATCGCCTTTTTAATTTGGGCCGCTGCTCAAAGAACAGCTCTCCCAATAGCCTGGAAAAAGGTTCAGCCTGTTTGGGTTGAGCAGTGGCCCTTAACAAAAGAAAAAACTTAAGGCTTTATTTATTTTTATTTATTTATTTTTTGCTTTTTGGGTCACACCCAGCGATACAGAGGGGTTACTCCTGGCTCTACACTCAGGAATTACTCCTGGCAGTGCTGGGGGACCATATGGGATGCTGGGAATCGAACCTGGGTCAGCCACGTGCAAGGCAAACACTCTACCCACTGTGCTATCACTCCAGCCCCAAGAAAAACTTAAGGCTTTAAATGAATTAGTTACAGAACAGTTTGAATTGGGACATATTTTTTTCAGCTCTAGTCCCTGGAATTCACCAGTGTTTGTTATCAAGAAAAAGACTGGTAAATGGCGAATGTTAAGTGATCTAAGAAAAGTTAATGACTGCATGGAACCAATGGGCCCTTTGCAAAAGGGCCTACCTAATTTGGCCACTATTCCAAAACAATGGAATATTATTATAATTGATCTAAAGGATTGGTTCTATACCATCCCTTTGAGAGAAGAGGATAGAGAAAAGTTTGCCTTTACTGTGCAATCCTTAAATAGTGAAACTCCTGCTAAAAGATATCACTGGACTGTTTCGCCTCAGGGATGATGAATAGTTCCACAATGTGTCAATATTTTGTTAATCAATTATTGGATATAATTAAGGCACAGTACCATAAGGTCAAAATTATTCACTACATGGATTATATTCTTTTATTATTATTATTATTATTGAATCACCATGTGGAAAGTTACAAAGCTTTCAGGCTTAAGTCTCAGTTATACAATGCTCGAACAACTATCCCTTCACCAGTGCTCATATTCCACCACCAAAAAAAACCAAAAAAAAGAGTATATCTCCCACCCCCCACTACCACCACCCCCCTTTCTGTGTAGCTTATACATTTCACTTTACTTTCTCTTCACTTTGGTTACATTCAATATTTCAACAAAAACTCACGATTATTGTTTGGATTCCCCCCCCACCCCAGAATCAGGCCTGCTGAAAATGAAGTATTTGATAATTTCCATTGCTGAGAATAAAGAGATATGAGGTTGCACGGCCGCTATTGCGGTTTTAGATTTCTGTATTTTAGTATTTCAGTAGCTAAGTCCAGGGAAATTTCTGCCAGAAATTGCATCCTTGCAAGCTCGTACCTACCATTAGTGGTCCTCATCAGATGGCGGTTGCCAAGCCGTGCCCCCGGCAAAGGAAAGGGGAGAGAGAAAAACCTTTCCCCTCCTGGGGTGGCATGGGGCCACGGCTTAGTTCCCAGTCTAGAGACATTTCTGCAAGAAGCTGCTGGTACCAAAAGCAGTTTAGATGGCCTCTGGCATCATGCTCGTTCAGCAGCAGAGAGGCCGCACACATGTGCCTGCCGGGGTTACATCTTGGTGGAGAACAGGGGGTGGGGGGCCAGTACCGCCCCCATCCCGAGATCACCCGAGCGTCCCGTTGCTGCTAGCTCGTACCTTGTACCATTAGTGGTCCATGGATGATATTCTTATCACTGCTCCACCTCATATAAATTTGCAAAAAGTTTATGAAGCTGTAATTTATGAACTAGAGTCATGGAGTTTAAAAATTGCACAGGACAAAATTCAATGTCAGGTTTCTTGGGAATTTAGGGGACAAATAATATGGGAGAATAGAATTACACCTCAAAAGGTCGAAATTCAGAGAGATAAATCAAAAACTTTAAATGAATTTCAAAAACTATTAGGAAATATAAATTGGTTACGACCTTCCTTGGGTATTCCAACTTATGCCGTACAAAATTTGTTTCACACATTGGAAGGTGATCCATCTTTAAATAGTCCAAGGCAGCTTAGCCCAGCAGCTGAAAAAGAATTATAAAAAATTAAAGAAATTGTTAATAAGACTCAGCTGGATAGAATTGACTCTCCAGAAAGTTTAAATCTGATAGTGTTGCATACTTCACATTCTCCTACTGGGATTTTGGTACAAGGAACTAATATTGTGGAATGGAGTTTTTTACGTAACAAGTCTAGTAAAACATTGGTTACTTATGTACATAAAATATCTCTAATAATTTTTAAAGGAAGAAGAAGAACTAGACAATTAATACAGAGTGATCCTACTGAAATTATTGTACCACTGACTAATGAGCAAATTCAAGCACTATGGGAATTGATGAAGATTGGCAAACTGCTTGCACTGATTATCTGGGAAAAATTCATAACAACTTTCCAAAGCAAAAGACATTTCAATTTCTTAAATTTACTAATTGGATTTGGCCTAACATTATAAAAGCTGAACCTATTGAGTCCGCTGTTACATTCTTCACAGATGCTAGTAAAGAAGGAAAGGCTGCTTATACTGATGTGCAAAATGAAAGGTTTTACAAACTCCATATTAATCAGTTCAGAAGAATGAATTGTTTGCAATTATTTCTCTTTTACAAAATTATTCTCAACCAATAAATATTGTAGCGGACTCTCAGTGTGAAGCTTGGACTGTCATTCATATATTTACTGTTGCTTTGCCTTTGTGTGACTCTGAGCTTATTTCTTTATTTAAAACTTTGCAGCAAGTTTTGAGAGACCGCAAACATCCTTTATACATTGTTCATATGCGAGCGCATACGGGTCTTCCTGGTCCATTAGTTCAGGGAAATGATCGAGCTGATAAGTTGGTTGCTTTAGCAATAAATGCAGAAAAATCTCATGCCTTACATTATCAAAATGCTCGTGCGTTGAAAATCAAACATGCCCTTACTTGGAGGCAAGCTAAAGACATTATTAGGCAATGACCTACTTGTCAAGCAATCAATATGCCTCATTTGCCTTTGGGAGCTAATCCTCGAGGTATAAAGGCAAATGATTTGGCAAATGGATGTAACTATTGTCCCAGCTTTTGGTAAACAAAAATATGTTCATCAATCAATTGATACCTATTCACATTTTCGATGGGCTTCTGCGTTATCTTCGGGAAAATCAGGAGCTGTGATTACTCATTTGTTGGAAGCATTTACTGTTATGGGTGTTCCCAAGACAATGAAGACTGATAATGCACTTGCTTATACCTCTGCAAAGATGTGTGGTTTTTTCTCTGCTTATGGTATAATCATATTACAGGAATTCCGTATGACAGTACAGGACAAGTCATTATTGAACGAGCAAATCGTTTGTTTAAAGATATGTTACTTAGACAAAAAGGGGGGACATATACGGATTCTCCTAGACAGCAACTATCCAGAGCACTGTTCACCTTGAATTTTTTGAATTGCTCTGATGAAATGACATCGGCAGAAAAACATTGGGAAATTCAGCATAGTTCAGAAGAAATGAGTTCTAATAGAATTTAAAATGATTTAGATAAAATTAATCAGAGACATAAGGTCCTTTATAGGGACCCAGTCTCTGGGAGTTGGATGCCAGGCCAGGTGGAAAGGTGGGGACCAGGTTTTACTTTTATTTCAGCAAACAGAAACTACTTTTGGTGTCCTACAAAATGACTGAAGCTTCTCAGTGAATAAGGGAGAGCAAATGAAAAAAAACTGCAGTATGGATTCCTTTTTCATAAAATTTTGTTGGCTTTATAAAAACAGAAGCGCTTCTCTTTTGACCCAATTTTAACAAGCAGGAGACAGGCTAGTTGGACTGAGAAACGGGGAATAATCCCAGTCGGCCGACAGGGAATTTTTACCCTGGGGACTGCCCTTCCTTCTCTGTCCATCAGTTTTTCTTCTCTGGTACTTGGAGGGTGAGATCGATCGATCAAGTATGTATGAATGCACATGCATGTGATTTTGTTGTCTTTCTGTATGTCTGTCTATGTTGAGTGCTTTAAATGTTGAAGTCACTTGAAATCAGAAGTGGAAATCCTTGGTTACAAACAAGGGGCAAACAGCCCCATCACAAAGGTTAGAAATATGTGCTCCAAAAAAATTTTAAAAGTTTGAGTGTTTTGGGGGGCTTATTAAGAGTTGTAAAATTAAAGCATGAAACCAAGGTGAAAACTGTTAAACATTGGTATAAAAAGTTCATGATTTAAAATATATAAAGTATAAGAACAAATTAAAATTAATTAAAAAGATGTTTTCCTCATGCTTTGTAAAAATGATACAAGTTTTTATCATGTTGGTACATTTTTATCTCTAAATATTTATATTATAAGTTTTGTTTATACCTGCATTATGGGCTGGAGCGATAGCACAGCGTAGGGCATTTGCCTTTCATGCGGCTGACCCATGTTCGATTCCTCCACCCCTCTTGGAGAGCCCGGCAAGCTACCGAGATCGCCCCCACAGCAGAGCCTGGCAAGCTACCCGTGACGTATTCGATATGCCAAAAACAGTAACAATAAGTCTCACATTGAGAGACATTACTGGTGCCCACTCGAACAAATGGATGAGCAACGGGATGACAGTGACAGTGACAGTGACCTGAATTATATTAAGTTGTTAAAAAGAGAATTGAAATAATTGTATATAAAAATAGGTTCAAAAGGTACTGGTTTAGTTCAAAAATGTAAGTTTTAAGAGATAACAGATTTATTATATAAGACTGGATAATATTCCATGTTGTTTATTTTATTGGACATCTATGAAATTTGAGAAGGAGAAAGTTTCTAATTTTTTGAATTAGATAAAACTCGGGATAAGTTTTCTTAACTTAGTACTTATCTTATGGATGCCGGTGATTTTTCTTTGTGTATGAGAGAAGAATCTGATAATGGGAGTGCTTCAGCAGTTGCTGATTGTGGAAAAACCCGTACTGTGAAGTTCATCCAGAAATGGCATGAAAGTATTGCTTTTGTTTAGAGACTTACTGGTCTTCGTTGACAAATGTCTCTGAACCAGGACTGGAACTGGAATATTACTTAATGTGTGTAAGCTCTATATATGTAAACTCTGTATTGTAAAATGAAAAACAATTTCTGTAGAATAAGGTTAGATTTTCTTAAGATTTTCTTGAGGTTTTACTGGAAAGATTTGTGAAAATGTTTGTATTGTTTATTACTGGTCATTTTAAACAAAAAAGAAGGAAATGTTGGTGTACAACATCCCATAATCTCAGGCCTAGATAGGCTTGGATGTCAACTTTGTTTTTCTGTTGCTGTTACTTTAACGGACTATACTTCCGGTTATGTAACCGACTTTGATACTGTTTCCATTGACTAAGTTAATTTGCATATTCTGCCTATGTGGCTGAATATCATTGGTTAGAACATCAAGCTAGTTAATAAAAGGGGGCTGAACAGGCTGCTCTCCTGTACATATGACACAGCACAACTCCAGAGACAGTTATGTGATCCTCCCAGAAAATGTATTTCTGTCGCGTGCATATCTTAAATGCCTCAGACTGTCTAACCAAACCTTACTGCAACATATGTTGCAACATTGGCCTTTCAGGTGGAAGGATTAGGTGGCTCTGCCTTATCCTTGTATTTTTCCTCGGCCAAATAAAATTACCCAGATGAGGCCCGTGCTGTTTTGATGTTACGAAAACACCAACCCTCCTGTCTACTAGACTTTTCCATTAAGTTTTATTCTGCACTCGGGATAAGTTTTCTTAACTTAGTACTTATCTTTGGCCTCTCTTCGGACACTGATTGTTAGGAAGAATCAGGGGAGGGAAGGATTTTCTCTCACTCTCCTCTACATTACAGTCTCATTAACTCCTTCGCTTCTTCCTTTCCTTCCTCTGGCACCTCCTCCTCTTCTTGTGGTCCCCCTGCTTATTGGAATGGTTCTACAGCAGGGAAGCGAAGGTGCCGCCGTACTGCACAGCAGTGTACAAAGATGCCCAGGTCTGTGGGCCCCTTTTTTTTTAATTTATATATTTTTTAATTAATGAATCACCGTGAGGATACAGTTACAAATTTACCCATTTTCGTGCTTGTGTTTCTCTCATACAATGTTAGAGAACCCATCCCTCCACCACTGTCCATTCTCCACCACCAATGAACCCAGTATCACTCCCACCCTCCAATCCCGTCCCCCCCCACACCCGCCACCCTACTCCGCCTCTGTGGCAGGGTATTCCATTTTGTTCTCTCTCTTCTTTTGGGTGTTGTGGTTTGTGAAAATGGTATTGAGTGGCCATGGGTTCAGTTTCTAGTCGACTTACAGCATGCATCTCCCTTCCCGCACGGGATCTCCAACCACTAAGAAACAAAGACTATATTTGTCCCACAACCTCCAACCTAAAGTGTCCCGCAAGGGCAGCCAGTAATAATTCTTCCCCAGAGCCTGAGGTCCTCTTGATTTTTACCCCACCCCCACCACACCTGCAGAGTGTTTAGCAATCATCGTGTTCTGATTCAACCCATTTGACCCAGGAAGCAGCAAATGTCAGTCAGAGAC
>JASTTN010011763.1:0-36721 GCA_030324115.1 Sorex maritimensis
AACATGCAAACGTATTTTTTTGTGTGCACTGCTTTTACATGCCCAGATAAGCCTAAATTTGTATTCTGGTTAACCAGCATCTATCCACCTCCATAACTATCTCTACTAAGAAGGCAATTAATGAAGTCTGTGAAGCAGGGAAAGGGAGTAGACAATACCACAACACACTGGGCCTGCCCTCCAGGCTAGAACTGCTTGTTTGGGAGACAGCATCAGAAATTATAGTCTCTGTGCTACTCAGAAAGTGTAGACAGAGCCCTTGGCAGAGTTCAGAGGAGAGATGCCTTTTGACTAGAGTATCAGGAACAATATAGTGAGAGAGCAGTTTGAAATGGTATTTGGGAAAAAATTACAGTTTGATAAGTAGATTAATTAGAAATTAAGCCCTCTCCCTATGAAGAAATATGTAGAAACTGGATAGAGTGTCATGTACTTAGGGAAAAGCAAGGAAAAAGAAGGAAGGCAGGAAGGGAAGAAGGAAGGAAGGAAGGAAGGAAGGAAGGAAGGAAGGAAGGAAGGAAGGAAGGAAGAAGAAAGGAAGGAAGAAAGGAAGGAAGGAAGGAAGCAGGAAGGCAGAAAGGCAGGAAGGGAGGAAGGGAGGAAGGAAGGCAGGAAGGAAGGAAGGAAGGAAGGAAGGAAGGAAGGAAGGAAGGAAGGAAGGAAGGAAGGAAGGAAGGAAGGAAAGGAAGGGAGGGAGGGAAGGGAGGGAAGGAAGAAAGGGAAGGAAGAAAGGGAAGGAAGGGAGGGAAGGAAGGAAGGGAAGGAAGGATCTAGACTACAAAGTTGGAAAGTGTAGCAAAGTGAAAAGTTCAGTACTACAGAAACAGGGTGCCCGACATAGGAAGATTTGCTTTTATATTAAGAAAAATCTATAGATAAAAGTGATGTAAAAGAAATGGATAGCTGGTCCTTGCCCTCAAGATTAAAATTGTTGCAGAGATAAAATTTGCAATGGTTGTGCTTCCATGTGCAAGGCCTCAAGTTCAATTTCTAACATCACCTGGGCTCCCAGCCCTGCTTCTACCAGTTTCCCCGTGGCCTACTCACTGCTAGGCTCTAGCATTAAACCACCAGCCTTGTTGGCAGAATAACTCTGGAAGTGACCTATGGAGCCCCTCTTTTCTTGGGAGTTCCCCCAATCAAAAAGAAAAGAAAAGAAAAGAAATTACAATGGTGAGGTATATAAAAGATCATATTAATTTTTAAATTGACATTTTGAGGTCCTGACATGTGTGATATAGAGCAAGGCTCAGCAAATATTTTTTCTGAAGAAATTCCAGAGAGTAATTGTTTTTGTCCTTGCAAACCAGTTTGTTTGCAAACTATTCATCTGGACAGTTATATCAAGCAAGAAGCATCACATGGGTCAGAGATGTAGTTAGGGATAAAGCACTTGCTTTGCATTCAGCCAACTAAGCTTTGATCTGTGGCACTGTTTATGGTTCCCCACGCACTGCCTAGATGATTCCTGAGGCCAGAGCCAGGAATGGCCCCTGCATGGGGTGTGGCACAAAAAGTGAAGAAGGAAAGGTGGGAGAGAGGGAGGAATCCTATAGTAAATCCATAAATAAATGGCATCTAATATAGTTTCATCTAGAAAAACAATCAGTGAAAAGGACTTGACCTATAGGTAGTCAGCACTGGGATAGATTCCAGGAACTGAAAAGAGTGAAGGAATATTCTTGTTTCTCCTGTTCGTAGACAAAATCTAAAAGACAGTTGCCAATACTAGAGCCAAAGAAGGAGACACTTGTCCAGAGAAGCCAAATTGCTATCAGAGTTAAGGAACAAATGTGAAGCTATAGATAAAAGGACTGGAGACCCAGAAATTAGAGGCAAGTTTAGGAAGTAGAGGAAAATACGAGGAGAAAAACATTCCAGAGTTTAGACCAAGGAAAAGACTGACATATAGAGTTTGCACTGGATTCTTGCTGCACAGAGAAAGTAGGCCAGCCTAAAACTGCAGGCTGTAGCTAGACAGGTAATTAAGAACGTCTTTATGGAAGAGGTGATAATGGGGTTTGAGCTGGTTCTTAAAGGATTGGTGAGGTTGGATTAGACCATGGAGTTATTTTGGGAGACTTAAATAAACATGGGTCTATGTCTGATCAGGAACAGCAAGCTGGTATTGTGGTTAGGTAGAATTTAACAAGACATGTTGCTTAGGGATCAACTATTCCCTGAAAACACTTTGTCTTTGCCTCCCCAAGGAAATAAGAATAAAGCTTTTATTTTCTTATGAAGGAGTTGCCTGATATCTAAATAGAGGTCTAAGAGGCTGAGACAAAGCAAGACTTTTACAAATAGATGCTAAAATCGAGACATTTTTCTTATAGGAACATGGACCCAGCCTCCTGCCTCTTCCCCCAAACCCCTGCCCAATGTCTTATGCCTGTATTTTATGAACACTTGGAAACTTAAACTCTTAGAAACTTGTGCAGCAAAGAATCTTTTTTTTTTCCTTTTTGGGTCGCACCACAGATGCACAGGGGTTACTCCTGGCTTTGCACTCAGGAATTACTCCTGACGGTGTTCAGGGGACCATAAGGGATGCTAGAAATCCAACTCGGGTTGGCCGCGTGCAAGGCAAATGCCCTACCCGCTGTACTATTGCTCCAGCCCCACAGCAGAGAATCTTAACTATGAGGTAGGACCCTTTCTGTTCTAGATCAGTGTTTCCCAAAGTGGGCTATAATGGCTCCTCCATGGGGAGGTATTATTGGCGAGGGAAGGAGAGATAGGGGCTTCTGTTATTCACTAAGAGAAGATAGATTTCCTGGGTGTCAGCTGAGTTATTTTATTTATTTATTTATTTATTTATTTATTTATTTATTTATTTTTATTTTTTATTTATTAGTTTTATTATTTTTTTGTTCTTTGGGTCACACCCAGCGATGCTCAGGATTCACTCCTGGCTCTGTACTCAGGAATTACCCCTGGCCGTGCTCAGGGGACCATATGGGATGCTGAGAATCAAACCCGGGGTGGCCGTGTGCAAGGCAAACGCCCTACGGCGGTGCTATCACTCCAGCCCCAGTTATTTTATTTTTGTGAAAAGGGAGATGTAGAACAAATAAGTTTGGGAACCTCTGTTCTGGAAGTATTAAAATGTGCTCTTGCAAAAAAAATGTGCTTTTGCTCAAAATATGGTGCTATCTCTAAGATTTTCTTTGAAGCTGCTTGAACATTAATAATAGGTTAATCTGGGAAACCAGTCTCTTAAGAAAGAAAGAATTACACTTCCTTTCTTCCTTCACACAAAGAACTATGTCCCACGTTATTATAAATAATGCAATGAATCGAAGCTTTGCTGTTTTGTTGGTTTTGAAATATTCCTCTACACTCTGTACTGACTCCACCTTCCCACCCCAGCAAAAGGTTAAAAGTCCTTCTGGCTAAAACCAGTTCTGAATTCAGGAGTTACATCTGGGACACTAAAGGGGAATTACATGACTGTGTAACATTAATTTTCCAAGAATGAATTTAGAACAGGAACCGACTTGTCAGGGCAAAATGTCTCCCTGGCAAATGAGCCAAATGTCACAGGATTATGTGAGCAAATCAGCATGGAGAGACATGCGGGTGCCCCAACATAGGTTTTTTGGTTATCCATAACCTTGGCTCTAAGTCAGTTGTTGCAAGTCTTTGAGAAAGATTATGTTGAGGTTAAGGAAAAAATACTAAGACAAATAGCCTTTGTGCCCATTCTTATTAAAACCAGTAATCAATTGTGAATGGGATTTTTAAAAATTCTGTTTCATTTCATTGTTTGAATATAGATTTGAAATGGATTTCTGCTTTGATTTTCTAGCCTGCCACATTACTGTGTAAGTTTATTGTTTCTTGGAATTTTTTGTAGAGTCTTTAGATTTTCCTAAGCATAGTATCATTTCATCTGTATATAATGATTATTTGACTTATTTTTGTCCAATCTGAATGTTCTTAATATCTCTTTCTTGCTTAATTCCTGTGGTGAGAACTTTCAATGCTAAGCTGAATAATAGAGGTGAGAGTGAACAACCTTGTTTTGTACTTGAACTTATAGGGAAAGCTTTGGTTTTCCACTGTTGAGTATGATGTTGGTTTGAGTTTGTGATAAGTGGTTCTAAGTATATTGAGGAAAGTTGCTTCTATATTCATTTTCTTTCTTTCCTTTTTTTTTGGCACACCTGCAGTTGCTTAGGGATGTCTACGCCTGGCTCTGTGCCCAGGAATCACTCCTGGCATGGTTTGAGGGACCACATGGAATGTGGAGAATCGTATCTGGGTTGGCTCCATGCAAGGAAAGTGTCCTATGTAGTTCACTATCTTTACAGCCCCCGCTATCTTCATTTTACTGAGACTTTTTTTCTAATCATGAATAGATGTTAGACCTTGGAAAATACGTTCTTTGAATTGATTAATATGATTATATATTTCTTTTCTCTTTGTATTGATATGGCATATTACATTATTAACTTTATTGCACTGATTAATAAGTATTTAATAACCATTTTTGTGTCTCTGGGATAAAAAGTATTTGCCATGATTATGATATTTTTAATGTATTGTTGGATTCAGTTGCTAATATTTTGTTAAGGATATTTTCATCTCTAGTAATCAGGAATATACATATATATATATGTATATGAGTCTTTGCTTTTGATATCAGGGAAATGCTTGCCTGATATTAGGAACTGTTTGAAAGGTTTTCTATTTCTTCAATTTTTGAGGAAAGCCTGAGAAAGATTGAAAGTTAGTCATATTTAAAGATCTGGGAGAACTTGCAAAAACCCATTTGGGCCTGGGCTTTTGTTTTTAGGGAGATGTTTGATTACTACTATAAGTTCCTTTTTTGGGTAGGCCTTGGAAGGTTTTCAGAGTCCAAAAATTTATCCTGTTTGTTTTAATTTGGGGGGCCATGCCCAACTGTGCTTTGGGATTACTCCTGGTTCTGTGCTCAGGGATCATCCTGGCAGTGCTCAGAGGACCATATGGGATGCCAAGGATCAAATGCTGAACAGCTATATGCAAGGCAAGTATCCTACCTGGTATACTATCTCCTCAACTCCTCTGTTTTTCTAGGTTCTCTAATTTCTTGGCATAAACATTCTCATAGTAATCCCTGATGATCCTTTGAATTCTATGGTAACTGTTACGACATCTACCCTTTCATTACTGTATCGGCTTACTAGAATTTTCTCTTTCTTTCTTTGTGCATGTAACAAAGAAACAAAAAATAAAAATTTATAAAAAAAACAGTGTCAGTCTTATTATTTTTAATAAAAACAACCCATTCACAATTGCACCTAAAGAAATCAAGAACTGAGGAATCAGCTTAAAAATATATATAAAATACTTGGATACAGAATACTATAAATCACTGGTAAAAAAATAAGAGACAAGAAAATGGAGACACAACCCCTGTTCACAGACTAAAAGGATCGAAATTGTCAAGATGACAATCCTACCAGACTACTATACCATGGGCACATTGGTGGAGGGAAGTGGACACTAGTGAAGGTATTAGTGTTGTATATTGTATACCTAGAACTCAATCATGAAAAAGCTTGTAACTTCGTAATTAATGGTGATTCAATTTTTAAAAATTCAATGCAGACCCTGAAAAATATCTGTGGCATTTTTATTTTTTAATTTTTATTTATCCTTGAATTTGGGGGTACACTCAGTTGTGCTCAAGGCTTACTTTTGGCTCTGCACTCAGATATAACCCCTGGTGGTGCTTTGGGGGACCATATGTGCTGCCGAGATGGAACCCCCTCAGCTGCATGCAAATCAAGTGACTTCCCACTGAAATGTACTATCTCTCCAGCCCAAACTCATAATTTTTTTTAAAAAAAAACATAGACCAAATGCTTTTGAAATTTATATGGAGTTTTAAAAAAATACCCTGAAAAGCCAAACAACTAGGGAAAAAAGAAGATGGTATGTTTCTCATTCCCCAACTTTAAATTGTAACATAACACAATAGTAATCAAAAGAGTGTAGAACTGGAGTAAAGACAGATTCTCAGACCAATGGAATAGAACTGAGAGCCCCAAAACAGACCTCTCCTACAAAGACAGATCATCTTAAACAAAGTAGCAGAGTTTGAAATTGATCAAGAAAAGCCTCTTTAACATATGGTGCTGGGAAAATGCTCAGCCACACACATATAAAACTAAATAAATAAACTTAGACCCCTCTCTTATGCCCTCATACAATGCACAAAAATCAATTCAAAATGACCTAAAGACTTGATATCAGATCTGAATCCATAAATTATATTGAGGAAAACATAAGCAGAATCTTTCTTGATGTGGAATCTAGGGGCATTTTCAGTGATCCTATGCCATTAGCCAAGCAAATCGAAGTAGAGATAAACAAATGAACTGCATCAAATAAAGAAGCTTCTATACTATAAAAGAATCAATGATCAGGGACCAGAGTGATAGTAGAGTAGGTAGAGCACTTGCTTTGCACACATCCAAACCAAGTTTGATTCCTGGCACCACAAATGGCATCCCGAGTCCCAGCAGGAGTGAACCCTGAACTCAGAGCTAGAAGTAAGTCCTAAGAACAGCTCAGTGTGGTCCCTAAACAACAGAACAAAACAAAAAAGTAAAGAAAAGAAAAAAAATAGAAAAATTGAGAGGGACCAAGTTGTGGCATTTGAGGATTTGCTGATTTATTGGACAAGACCAGTGAACCTGGACCTAAACCATCCCTGTCCCAAACCAAACACAAGAAACAATTACTAGAATAAAAGGATATCACACAGCCTGGGAAAGAATATTTGTCCACCACTCATCTGACAAAAACTTAATATCCAAGATACATAAAGCACTTATAAAATTTAACAAGAAAAAAACAATCTCGTCAAAAAATGAGAACAGATCAACAGAAACTTTCTCAAAGAAGAGATACAGATGGCCCAGAAGTATATAAAAAATTGTTTTGTCACTTATAAAGAGGAAGTGAAAAGAAAAGCAATAATGAACAATCACCTCATCAGAGACTGGCACACATCAAAACAAAAGCAAAAAACAGTGTTGGCATGAATGTGGTGAATAGGAACGCTCATAGGAATCCACTGACAGTGGGAATGTTGACTGGTTAAAACTTTTTTGAAAACAATGACACTTATCAAAAAAATTAAGAAATGAGCTTCCATGTGGGCCAACAATTTCACTCCTTGACATTTATTCCAAAGAACCAAAAACCCTATTTGGAAAAGGCATGTACATTCCAATGTTCAGTGCACCACTGTTCATAATGGCCAAGATCCAGAAACAACGTAAGTTGTTGCTTGGTATGACTAGATAAAGAAACACAATAAATTGGGGCTGGAGTGATAGCACAGCGGGTAAGGCATTTGCCTTGCATGCGGATGACCCGGGTTCGATTCCCAGCATCCCATATGGTCCCCTGAGCACCAACAGGAATAATTCCTGAGTGCAGAGCCAGGAGTAACCCCTGTGCATCACCAGGCGTGACCCAAAAAGAAAAATTAAATAAATACATTTAATAAAAAAAAAAAAAAAGAAACACAATAAATATATGCAATAAAACAGTACTTGATTAGAAAAAAGATAAAATGCAATTTTCTATGTGTGTGGATCTAGAAAGAATCATGTTGAATGAAGTAAGTCAGAAGGGGAATGACAGACACAGAATAATCTCTCTCATATGTGGTATATAAAGAACCACAGAAAGGGAATGACAAATGACTAAAGGTGACAGAGACTGAAAACTTGTCAAAGAATTGAGCTTATAATGGTAGGGGGACAGGTCATTGGTGGAGGGAAGGTTGAGGAGAGGCCCACTCTGGTGGAGGTTGTGGTGTTGGAACATTGTATGCATGAAACCCTGTCATTAACATTATTGTAAATTGCAGTGCCTAAAATTAAATAAAATAATTAAAAAAATTAAAACAGTACCCAAAATTTAAAAAGTTCAAAACTAAGTCAAAGAGTCTTCAAACTCGAAGCTAAAGCCATGTTAAGAGGAAAATGTATAGCTCTGCAAGCATTCCTCAGGAAGGAAGAAAGGGCCTACATAGATAGCTTGACTTCACAGCTCAAGATCTTTGGAAAGGACCAGCAAAAAGAACCCAAACCAGACCTATGGAAAGAAATAATAAAACTTAGAGCAGAAATCAATGATATGGAGACCCAAAAAATAATCCAAAAGATCAATGAAACCAAGAGCTGGTTCTTTGAGAAGGCAAAAAAGATTGATAAACCACTAGCAAGACCCACAAAGAGAAAGAAAGAGAACCCTAATAAACCGAATCAGAAATGAAAAGGGGGACATCACAACAGAAACCAATGAAATTCAAAACATCATCAGAGACTACTTTGAAAGTCTGTATGCCACAAAACAAGAGAACCTAAAAGAAATGGATAAATTCCTTGATTCCTACAATCTGCCAAGACTGAACCAAGAAGATTTGGAATACCTGAATGGACCTATTAATATCAAGGAAATTGAAACTGTAATCAAAAGTATTCCCAAAAACAAAAACCCAGGTCCAGATGGATTCACCAGTGAATTCTTCCAAACATTTAAAGAAGACTTGTTGCCAGTTGTTCTTAAGTTTTTCCAGGAAATTGAAGAAACAGGAACTCTCCCAAACAGTTTCTATGAGGCACATATCTCCCCAATACCTAAAGCAAATTAAGACACCACTAACAAAGAAAACTATAGATCAATATCCCTGATGAACACTGATACGAAGATCCTCCACAGAATATTAGCAAATAGAATCCAATAATTCATCAAAAAGATCATACACTACAACCAAGTGGGATTCATCCAGGAGATGCAAGGATGGTTTAACATTTGGAAATCACGAATCACGAAATCCCGTTAATCACCAATTTCTCGGGCAGGCTCAGTAACATCTCATTATGTCCTTTCCCTGAGATCTTAGAAGTCCATCTCAACTCGGCCCTCCCAACAATGTTGCACTGAGGGCTCTTCAGGGTCAGAGGAATGAGATCCAGCTTGTTACTGGATTTTGCATATGAATACACCATGGGAAGCTTGCAAGGCTGTCCCATGTGGGCAGGAAACTCTCAGAAGATTGCCAGTTTCTCCCAGATGGAGAAGTAGGCTAAAGATATCGTGCAGCCACGTGCTTCTGAGAACTTGCTTTTAAGTCTCTCTCTGGATGTTAGCCGTTGATGGAATTACACACACCTGGGTTCCTCTGCCGGTACGTTCATGCATGAGGCCTGTCCGAACGTGTGGAGAGGGGCCTCCAGCATGGCTGTAGCTAGGTTCCGGTGGTCTTTGGCCGCTGGAAGCTCTGCTCGGGGTGGGGAGGGAAGCTGGAGCCCATCCCCTCCGAGGAGCCCCGAGGAAGACAGCCAGGCGTGCGGGCAAGAGAAGGAGACTCTCAGAAATCAATCAACATAATCTATCATATCAACACAAGTAAAGATAAAAACCGTATGATCATATCAATAGATGCAGAGAAGGCATTTGACAAGATCCAACACCTGTTTATGATGAGAACTTTCACCAAAATGGGTTTTGAAGGAACATTCCTCAAGATAGTCAAAGCCATCTACCACAAACACATGACAAGCATTATCCTCAATGGAAAAAGATTAAGGGCTTTCCTCTAAAATCAGGGATAAGACAAGGATGCCTACTCTCACCACTTCTGTTCAATATAGTACTTGCGATAGCGGTTAGGCAAGAAAAAGATATTAAGAGTATCTAGATAAGAAAGGAAGAAGTCAAGCTCTTACTACTAGCAGATGATATGATACTATATTTAGAGAATCCTAAAGCCTCTACCAAGAAACTCTTAGAAACAGTAGAGTTGTACAGTAAAGTCACAGGCTATAAAATCAATACCCAAAAGCCCATGGCCTTTCTATATGCAAATAATGAGACAGAGGAAAGGGACATGTAAAAAGCAATCCCGTTCACAATCTTGCCCCAGAAAATCAAGTACCTCAGAATCAGCTTAACTAAGGAAGTAAAGGACCTCTACAAAGAAAACTATAAAATGCTACTCCAAGAAATAAAAGAGGACATGAGGAAATGGAAACATATCCCCTGTTCATGGATAAGGAGAATCAACATTGTCAAAATGGCAATATTCCCCAAAACATTATACAGATTCAATGTGATCCCTATAAGGATAATCATGAAATTCTTCAAGGAAATGGATCAATTCATACGGAACAAAAAATGCCCATGAATAGCTAAAGCAATTCTTGGGAAAAAGACAATGGGAGACAACCCCCTCCCCAAACTTAAACACTACTACAAAACGGTAACAATTAAAACACCATGGTACTAGAACAAAGGCAGAGCTGCAGACCAATTGAACAGGGTGGAATATCCCTACACACAACGCCAAATGTATTATCATCTAATCTTTGATAAGGGAGCAAAGAATGGGAAGTGGAGCAAGGAAAGCCTCTTTAACAAATGGTGCTGGCATAACTGGACAACTACATGCAGAAGAATGGGCTTAGACCTTGACCTAACACCATGCACGAAAGTCAGATCAAAATGGATTAAAGACCTCAACATCAGACCACAAACCATAAGGTACATTGAAGACAAGGTCGGCAAAACTCTCCACAATATTGAAGCTCAAGGAATCTTCAAAGATGACATGCAACTGACCACCCAAATGAAAACAGAGATAAACAAATGGGATTATATTAAACTAAGAAGCTTCTGCACCGCAAAAGATAAAGTGACCAGAATACAAAGACAGTCTACAGAATGGGAAAGGATATTCACCCAATACCCATCTGATAAGGGCAGAATATCAAGGGTATATAAGGCACTGGTTGAACTCTACAAGAAGAAAACATCCAACCCCATCAGAAAATGGGGCAAAGAAATGAACAGAAGCTTTCTCAAGGAAGAAATACAAATGGCCAAAAGGCACATGAAAAAAATGCTCTTCATCACTAAACATGAGAAAGACGCAGATCAAAACAACTGTGAGATACCACCTCATACCACAGAGACTGGCACACATCCAAAAGAATAAAAGCAACTGGTGTTGGAATGGATGTGGAGAAAAAGGGACCCTCCTACACTGCTGGTGGGAATGCCAACTGGTTCAGCCCTTTTGGAAAACAATATGGATGCTTCTCAAAAAAATTAGAAATTGAGCTCCCATTTGACCCAGTAATACCACTACTGGGAATATATCCTGAAGAGGTAAAAAAGTATAGTCGAAATGACATCAGCACTTGTATGTTCATTGCAGCACTGTTTATAATAGCCAGAATCTGGAAAAAATCCAAGTGCCCTAAAACAGATGACTGGTTAAAGAAACTTTGGTACATCCACACAATGGAATACTATGCAGCTGTTAGAAAAGATGAAGTCATGAAATTTGCATATAAGTGGATCAACATGGCAAGTATCATGCTAAGTGAAATGAGTCAGAAAGAGAGAGGCATACATAGAAAGATCGCACTCGTATGCGGAATATAAAATAACAGAATGGGAGACTAACACCCAAGAATAGTAGAAATAAGTACCATGATGTTTACTCCACAGCTTGGAAGCTGGCCTCACATGCAGGGGGAAAAGGCAGCTCAGATAGAGAAGGGAACACAAAGTAAAGGGTAGTTGGAGGACCTTTGCGGGATGGGAAATGCATGCTGAAAGTAAACTACAGATTGAACACGATGGCCACCCAATACCTCTATTGCAAACCACAACAGCCAAAGAGAGAGAGAGAGGACAAGAGGGAATGCCCTGCCACAGAGGTGGGGTGGAGTGGGGGGTGGATGGAGTGGGGAGTGGGGGTGGGAGGGATACTGGGATCATCGGAGGTGGAGAATGGGTACTGGTGGAGGGATGGGTACTTGAGCATTGTATGACTGAAGCACAAGTACAAAAATATGTAAATCTGTAACTGTACCCTCACTGTGATTCACTAATATAAAAAATAATAAAATTTAAAAAATAATAATCAAAAATAAAACATAAAAAATATCTTTGAACTAATGTAGGTCAACAAGGTGCGCACAAGCAGATACTCTCAGTATATCTTAAATTCTTCTTAACATATCAGTGTGTGGCCATACAGCTTCTCCCTTGGAAGTTTGAGAAGCCATAGCTCCCAGCAGGGAGAGCCCATGGATGGTATACAATACATAGATCTTAGAACTCACGTGAAATCTGAACCTTTCTTTCACACTTACTGTTCAGCTTTTCAGCAAGAACTTTCATTCATTGTCAGGATGCTGAAGCAAAATAAAGATTTATTTAATTAATTTTGTTTGAGAGCTGAAAGACAAGAAAATTAGAGCATGTGAAAGAGAAAATGGGAACCAGGTACAGAGTGTTTGTTTATATGTGAGAGAGAGAGACAGACAGACAGACAGACACAGAGACAGAGACAGAAAGAGACCAGAGGGGGTGGAGAGGAAGAGAGAGAACAAGTTACCTGATTGATGGGATATTCTCCCAGCATGATCCTTGATTTAGGGCCAAACATACCAGTTTTAGGTACAGTTAAGAATCAAAATCATAAACTACCAGAATCAAGTGTTAAATGTTCCCTAAAAATCATGACTGCCAACCTTTTTGCTTTATAGATGGCAAACTGAAGCTGGAAACTGAACTTGTTTGGAAGATCACTGCCTGATGATTACCAAGATTTGGTCAAGCACCAAGAAATTCAGCAAGTTACTGTGGATTTAACACTAGACAAGACCTGGAATACCTGGGTCCTTATGTCACCCCTCTTTGCTAGCTCTGTGATTTGAATTAGTAAATATAACCTTACTGTGCTTTAGTTTTCTTATTTATAAAAACAGCTATTAAAATATATACTAATCTATCTTTTCTGAGGTTTTTCCGAACAACTGAGTCTGGAACTGTTCTGCAAAACACTTTCAAAGTATCTCCCAAAATACATCCCGGGGGCCTCAAGAGACACATATAAATGCCATTTGTACTTCTATATTCATCACATTTCTATTCACAATAGACAGAATCTGGAAACAACCAGAGTGCCCAAGAACAGATGACTGGTTAGAGAAACTATGGTACATCTACACGATGGAATATTTTGCAGCCATTAGGAAAAATGAAGTTATGAAATTCGCTTATAAGTGTATGGACATGGAGAGTAATTGCTAAGTTAAATGAGTCAGAAGAAGAGGGACAAACATAAAATGATTGCACTCATTTGTGGGATACAGCAAAACATAATATGAGACTAATATCCCAGAAACAGTAGAAACAAGGGCCAGGAGGATTGGTCCATTATTAAAAGCCTGCCTCTAATGCTGGGGAAGAAAACAGTTGGGATAGAAAAGGGACCACTATGACAAAGATAGTTGGAAATGATCACTTTGTATAAGAACTGTGTGCTGAAAATAGGTAAAGGAACAAACATGATAACCTCTCAGTATGTATATTGCAAACCCCAAGAGGAGAGGAGGGGTGGAAGTACCTGATATAGAAACAGGCTGGGGTGTGAATGGCAGGAGGGAAACAGGACATTGGTGGTAGGAGATGTGCACTGGTGGGGGGATGAGTGTTGGAACACTGTATGAATGAAACTAGACCATGGTAAGCTTTGTAACTGAGTATCTCACAGTGATTTAATTTTTTAAAAGTGTTTGACAAAAATATATGAGCGTGTGTGTATGTGTGACTGTGTGTGTTGGATGTGTGTCCATACCAAAATATAGGTGCATGGTAGCAATTAAATAAATTGGGAAGATTGGTTTTTTCATTCCAAATAATAAATTTCACAGAAAATGTCACAGAATGAAAGGAGGAAGGAGGAATAGAGAGGGGAAAAAAGAGATGGTAGAAGAGATTAAACATGTAAATATAAAGTTGAGAAATTTGCTGGGGAGTTAGCTTAAAAGGCTAGAGTACATGTTTTACATGCTGGAGCCCCAGGATTGACCCCTAATACTACGTGGTTTCCTAAGTTCTAGCAGAGAGACCCCCAAACTCTGATTTAGTAGTAGTTCCCAAGAACTACTAAGTTTGTCCTCAATATAAAAATAGAAACAAACAAAAATTTTAAACATAATTTGACATCAGGTATGGCTGGATCTAGGAACTCAAATGATGTGATCTGGACTCAACTTTGTCCTCCTCATCTAAGCTGTCTTTTTTGATAAAGGCAACACAAAGTAGCTTCTCATGGCTTCTATATCACATCACCATTATAGCTACCTTGCTCAGTGGAAAGAGACCCGTCTTGCTTTATTTCATCCTACTGAAATTTATGGGCCTGAATCCAACTGTGTGCTCATCTCCAAACCAGTAATTAGACAGAGAAGAACAAAGATGAATTATTTCTAAACTACGATGGGGCCCCATCAATAAAGATGGAGGAGAAATCGGTAATTTCCATGTGAGAAATATGGGCACTACCCAGGTGGTGGTGTGGGAGTGAGGGCCCTCCCTGCCCCAAGGGACCCAGCCCTGGCAGCCAAAAACCTCTGGAACTCAAACTCTGCCATACTCACAGCAGCTCTCCACACACTCAGGTCGAGCCTTATCCACGAGTAAACCTATCCCTGGACCGTGCGGCCACATTTGTGGCCTCAAGCCATCTCATTCCTCACACCACTCATATCCCAAGAGTAATGCACTATGTTTGATGGGGTTTAAAGCAGAAGACAGCCAATCTTAGGGAGTAATATATTTTTAGATATATGTATATATATATATATATGTATGTATGGACATAAGGCTCAACACTTAACTACATATTAGTAATCTCTTATAGAAGAGCTAGTGACTCCTGGGTGAAATACAACAATCTTCACACACTGTCCTCTAAGGAAAGTTTTCTGGAGCATTTTCAGTGGTTTATTCATAATAAACAATACAGAATAAATTATTTCAGTTCTGCTTTGGGGCAGGAATTGGGCTTCGAGATGGAAACATCCAAAATACGGTGGGGGGGAAGGTGTAATGGTTGTGGGATTAGTGTTCAAATATTAAATGTAATCAAATATTGTGAACTACTTTATAAAAATTAATGAAATTAAAATTAAAAAAATATGGGCACTGTTACCAGGAGTGGATCCTAAACCGAGAAAAGACAGCAGAAAGCTCAGAGGCAGGAGAACCTGGGTTCCAGCTCTAGTTTATTGTGTACTTCTGTGTGTTCTGCTACTCTGAGGCTCTAGGCTCCTCTCAGGGATGTGAAAAGTCTATTCCTTTCCTCAAGGGTTGCAAAAAATTGCTGACAATACCATAAACACTGTCAGGAAAGCTGAAAATTTTCAGGGACTCATTAATACAATGCTAGAGATATATTAAGATGGAGAAAAATGACATTTTTTTCCACTCTACCCACGTGTAGGGCTGTGTATGTTGGAAGGAAGCCTCACAAACCATTTGGGATGGGAGGCGGGAGGCAAAGAGAGTCCAATCCCCAGTCTGCCTTTTAAAGAACACATGTTCCTTGTTTTTCTTCTGAATGTGTGTGTGTATGTGTGAATTTGCACATCCAGAACCAGAGATTGACTGCACTGGACCTGGGGCAAGTCATAGGGGTGGGGTGGGAGAGAGGGTGAGCATGTCTGTGCCAAGTGAGGCCTTCTCTCTTCACCCTAAACAAAGCCCAAAATTTTCTTCCACTATGCAGACACCAGGGATTTGAAAACCGTGAGTTAAGAAGTTAATAGTGACTTTGCACCTGGTGCTTAGTACTGGATTTTCCTTTTATTTCATTTTTAAATTTTGCCAAGTTGGTATAGGAGGCATGGTTGTGTGAGGACAATGGCAAAAGAAGTGCAGATGTTGAAAGGAGAGGGAAGCAGGTGTGCAAGGGGACTGTTGTGACTCTAGATACTTGGCATGCAGATGGGGAATAAACATTTGATGTGCTGAGTACCTTCTGAGTGCTCTGCCGCAGCAGTCCCCGGGAATTTAGACCAGGGCTGAGTTAGAACAAATGGAGAAGCCCTTCTAACATGAGGGATTGTCAACAACAAAGCGACTCATTGTGCTTAATTTCCTGTCACTTTGGACATGGAGCAAGGGGGACTGGCACTTGCCACAAATGTTATGGGGATAATGGGGCCCTTTCAGGTCTACTGCAGATGTGTCCCTGAAAAGTGGTGTTGCAAAGTAATGTGTGCCTTGCCCAGAGCCCTCAGTATGTGCCGTGTCATTATGCTCTGGCTGATTTCCACTAACCAGCATCTGTCCTCCGAACCCAAGGGACTTTTCTGGAACCCTAGAAGGTCACTCTAGCCTCTCTGTGTGGTAGTCTTGAAGAATAGCGTGACTTATTGTACCCTCAGGAATGGCCTCCACCCACTGACTCCTGGGGGTTGGCACAGAAACATCTCAGCCACCTCCCCCTGGACTGGGACCTTCCCAGGATGGGTTTTGCACGTTCTCCCATATTCCCTCGGAGGCACAGCTCCAGCCGCTCTTCTGCATGTCTTCTCTTTCTCTTCTCAGCAACTTTCTCCCTTTGCTGGTGCTGGGATGACTTCCCTCAGGAATAGCTTTCTCTGGAGTCCTTCTGGAGAAACCCAAATTAGGAGAGGTGAATTTTGTGTCCTCTCCCTCTCTCTCTCTTTCTCTCAATAAAACTTGACTACTTTTTAGGCACAGTTAATGGTAGTGCTTTTTGCATGAATCATTCCAGCACCACATCCTCCACCTGAATGTCTGCTTTCCTCCACAGTGGTGCTCCCCATCCTCCTCCCAGTGCTTCCCGCTCCTATGTCCTCGTACCGTTTCCCCGATGGTAAGCTCCCTTCCAAAGACCTACTCTCAGTCTCTATGGCCTTTGGGATTTGTCATTCCCCTAGTTCTTTGTATTCTGCATATGAGAGAGATTATTCCATGCCTGTCCCTTGGGGAGGTAACTTTCATGTCATTCATTCATTCTGCAACTAACACCAGGGGGGTCCTCTGAGTGATGGGGGCTCCAGGGACAATCAGGGTGTTGAAGCTAAGGGTACTGAGAGAAGTCAAGACATAAGGCACCGTGATATTCTAGATGAGCGAGGAAGAGATGCAGCCCCAGAAGCAGCCAGGCAGTATGCCCGGGAGTCCTTTGACATTTGCTTGGTTTCCACAGGCAAAGAATATTTTTGGAATGAGAGCTCCTGGAGGCCAGGCCTTTTTTGGCCTGCCTGGGAAGCGCACCATGCACATCCATCTGTATTCTTAGGAAGCCCTCATTAATAGCTATCCTATCGTTCCTTCCCAGGCTCTCCCAGCCTGAAACTAGGCAGATGGGAAGGCAAGAGTAGGGAGCATAAATGGGGGTGGAGTGCATATTTCCAGCCCCTGACTATTGAGCCACCCATTAGGATTAAGGTGGCTGCTGCTGGGGGGTGCGTTGTTTTTGTTTTTGTTTTTGTTTTTAAAGAGGTACCAGGATTGAACCCAGGACCTCATACATGCAAAACTAAGGTTGCTTCCTTATTTCTAAAAACCAGAAAAGACCCAAATCTCCCAGTGTCCTAATTCCTTTTCATTCTTTCAAGGCCCAGTGCCAGTCTCTCCTGTTTATGGTTGGTTAATTGAAGGGTTCGGTCCACATCCAGTGTTCCTCAGACCCTACTCCTGGCTTTGTGCTTGGGGAAACATGCAGTGCCGAGAATTCAACCCAGGGCCCCAGTGTGCAAAGCATGATCTAGCCCTTTGTGTCATCTTCCCCACATTCACCCCCTCTCTAGTTAGTTTTTCTCAACCAGTTTCCTCCTCGCCTGTGGCTCTCTTTCCCCTAAACTCTTATGCCACCACATATGGAGTTTCTCTTTTACTGCTTTCAGCGACCACCAATATTTTCTTGTGTAAATAGTTCTTTGTGGATAAAAGCGGTGCTGTTTATTGAACACTGTGTTTTATAACTAAGGATTCCAAACTTTCGTGGGAGACAAAGAGATGTCAATAATATAGCTAGGAAATTAGGAAAAAACTTGTGTGCATCCAGAAGGATAAAAATAAAGAAGTTTGGGGCCAAGGATATGGCTCAAGGGGCTGATGTACTTGCCCCAGCCCAGGCAAGGCCCAGGGCTATGTCTTCAGCACTGCTGGGTATATACACTTCTGTGGATTTGCCAAATACATGTATGACATAGTCACCATCAAAGTACCATACAAAAAAGTTCCATATCACTAAAAATCATCTAGGCTCAACCTTTCATCCTCCCCCCACTTCAGTTTCTGACAGCCATTTGATATTTTAATTTTTTACTTTCTTTATGCTTTTGCCTGTTTTGGACTGGAGCGATAGCACAGTGAATAGGGCGTTTGCCTTGCACGCGGCCAATCCGGGTTCAATTCCTTTGCCCCTCTTGCAGAGCCCAGCAAGCTACCAAGGGCATCCCACCTGCACGTCAGAGCCTGGCAAGCTACCCATGGCGTATTCGATATGCCAAAAACAGTAACAACAAAGTCTCACAATGGAGACGTTACTGGTGCCCGCTAAAGCAAATCGATGAGCAATGGGATGAGAGTGATTGACAGTGACAGTTTGCCTGTTTTAGAATGTCGTACAGTTGAAATTACACAGTACTTGCTTCAAACTGCGTTGTTCATTTCGTATATGCTTAAGGTTCTTCCATGTCTTTCCATGACTATAGATTATTTTTTTATTGACATCAATATTTTTCATTTCAAATTACATATCTCTTTTTCTCCTTAATAGCTTCATATTTTATATGATTATTCATTTTTTTAGTAAGAGTGGCTTTTCTAGTGGTGCTGTGTATATACATATGTGTATGTGCATATTTATAATTTGGAAAATAAGATCAAGAAAAATGAGTAAACAATATTCCATTACCAATTATTTTACTGTTAAGGAGGATGAATGACAAAAATAAAGGGCAGGATGTTTGCCTTTCACATGGCCAACACAGGTTCAATCCTCAGAATCCCATATAGTTCCCTGGGCACTGCCTGAAGTAATTCCTGAGGGCAGAGCCGGGAGCAACCCTTGAGCATTGCTGAGTATGACACAAGAAGTGAAGAAATAAATAAAATAAAATATCTATATTTAAAAGGTTACATATATAATGAGTATATAGATATAATTCTAAAAACATAATACTATATATAGTCCACATAATATGTATAGTTTTATATATTTTATAATCTTACATGGATAGGTTTTAATGATGTGCTTTGTTTTTAAATAATCAGCTAAGAAGGTAAAACAAGGTGTAAACAAGGTGTCATGTGAGGATATTGATTGAAGCAATATGAATTATACCGGGAGTGTGGAAGAATCAGAGATTGGTAGACAAGTGATATTGGAGAGAGGGCAGAGTTAGAGGAAGACAGAAAATGGAATTGAAAAATGCCAAACAGAGGTGGGAGGAAATCCATCTTATTTAGGGAATAGGTAGTCATTCTCAAAGGTGAGGGAAGGGAAGAAGGAAAGTCTTTAAAGAATTTTAACGGAACCTGAGTGTTTTGTTGTGGTTTGGTTGGGAAAGACATTTATAGTGTGGTAGAGTTTGGTTTTCATTAATTAGCAAAATGTATCTTGAAATGACATTGAAGATGGTTTAAGAAATGCTCAGAGATGCTTCCAGACCCCATGTCAGGCTGAGTCTTATATCTGGGGTACCCTGGACAGGGATGGGCAAGCCCTCCACCTGTCCAAACAGAGCCTCAGTAGCCAAAAGCCATGGTGCTGCCATGCTCATGACCCCACTCCACAGGCTTGGAGTAGCCTCATGCAGGAAAGAATTTATTCTAAAACTAAGGTATACAGATTCTGTGACTGAAACCTCCAGGCTCTCAAGGAGTTGGGGATGAGTGACCTTCCCTCACTCCCCATTCTTCCGGAAGTCTGGCAGTCATGCCAATGAACTGCCTCTGTCGCCATATAAGCTCATTAACTGGCCATGATCTAGAGACTCATAAATAAATCTGGAAAGAGATCAACAAGCTGCCGAGATGCTTCAGGACCCCAAAGTCACCATTTAATTAAAAATTTAATGCAAGCTGTATTTACCCCATCAAAATTTTAGAATTTTGGGAGCAGCTAGTGGCCACATGACATCTCATACTCTACACCACTAAAATACCAGGAATAGGACAGCACGTTGGATGGGATGTAAAGCAGAAGACAGCCAATCTCAATTCCCTTACACAAGGGCTTAATGACTCCAGGGTACGATACAACACTCTCCACACACTTTCTTCTAAACTATTTTTTGATTTTTTTTGGCAATTAATCATAACAAGGAATACAAAATAAATCATTTAGAGCCTGCTATTTGGGCAGGATTGGGTGGTGGTTAGGAAAACTGGCAACAATTGTGGTGGGAAGGTGTAATGGTGTATTGGTGTTGGAATATTAAATGTAATAAATCATCATGAAGAAATTTATTTTAAAAAAAGAAAAGAGAAGAGATGCTCGGGTATGTTTTGTAGGGAGCAACAGAAACAAGGGTAGGAATAGCAATCTGCAGGCATGCCTTAAGAAAGTGAACTCCACCACCTCCCAGTTCAAACACATTAATAAGGCATCTATTTATCTTAAAGTCCTTAAATTTCTTGTTCATCTCATTTATTTGTATTTTTTAACCATACTGTCAGGGCTAACTCCTAGCTCTGCCCTCAGGAATTACTCTTGGCAATACTTGGGGGAACCATAAGGGTAGCCAGGGATTGAACTTGGGTCAGCCGTGTGTAAGGCAAGCATTTTACACTTTCTCTCCCCAGCCCCAGTTTTTTACATTAATTTTAGATAAGTAAACCCAAATAATTGTATCTGATGTATGAAAAAAAAACAGTAGTAATTCCTGAGTGCAGAGCCAGGAGTAACCCCTGAGCAATGCCGGGTGTGACCCAAAAAGCCAAAAAAATGTTTTTGAAGCAAATAGTTCTATTTCGAAAATATAAGGAGCAGACCCTCTAAAAGAAAATAAAGAAATCACACATTCCAAACTGGAATGTGAAGAGACTCCAGAGTAAAAAGTGCACCATACAGTAAAGGGAAAAAACTTACACCCTCAGAGTAGAGCAGTATATATGACTCCAAGATGGAGTGTCCGCACTTGCTTTTGCAAAGCTGATTTTACAAAAATATGAACTGCTTCACAAATTTACATGTCATCCTGGTGCAGGGGATGATGTTCATCTCTATTTTAGTTTTAATTCATCAAAACCTAATTGAACTCCTCAGATTAAAAAAAATTAAACAACTATCCTATTTCACCACATAATTGTTGCAGCTTTTATAACCAAAAGATGATTTTTTGCAAAAAATGTGAGGTACAACCATTATGTAAAGTTTTTAAAAATTGTGCAGGTCAATATTACTGAAAAAATTCAGCAGGTGATGACTATACAGTTGTGTAGGACTTACGTATAGTATAGTTGCACATGGTATATTTGTATGGTATGATATATTTTTATGGTATGATGGTATGGCTGATTGTATAGTCCTGAACTGAATTTCTACCGTGTAGCAAATGCTCAATGTCAGTTTCACTGCTAAAACATCCCGGCAATGGATAAACACAATAGTGCTTACGTCCTCAAGGAGGTGGGGAACAGGTCACAAACAAGAAAACTGGTTCAACAAAGCAGTATGTTAAGTGGTGAGGATCACTGTGGCGCATGAAATGAGCATGAGAAGTGCTCACCTGTGTTTGGGGCAAGGTGGGGGCTGGTTAATGATGAAGCCGGCAGCATTCGCCCATGAATTCCACCTGAGTCATGTGAAAAAGTGGAGGAGTCAAAGACAACTGCAATGTGTGGGTCTGAAAACAACTCACAAAGTGGTGTTTCCAGGAACCAAGATGAAGAGAACTGAGTGAGGACATTTAGGGGAAGGGAAGCAGTCAGAAGCTTAGTTACTGACTTGTAAGGATTCCAAGGACAGAACAAGCTGTTTCTCTGAGTGGGTCATTTTTCATGAGCTCCCCACATTCTTGTGGAAGGACTGTTTTTCTGAGGTGGGGTCCATGACTACCCTGCTGGATAATCTTCCCTGAATTCACCCTCTGGTTTTCCTCCAAATCACTTGGTAGTTTGTAATGCCACGCAGGGATCTCTTCGATTAGTTTCTGTTCCTCCCCCCAACCATCCCCCCACTCTGTACTCTCCAAAGAACAGGAAAGTATGTTTCATTGCTTAACCAATTCCAAATGTTAAATTTAGTTCCTACCCTGCTCTATTATCTTAAATGAATTAATTAAATTAAATTAAAGTCTGTAGAGAATGAAATGTGTTTGGCATTCCACCTTTTTTGGTAAAAGCTGGTGAAATAATTAACAGCAGCCCTACATCTCATGTCTTTAGTGAACAGTCCTACATACTTCCCTCACATAAATATCGTTATTAACCCCAGCTTTGGTGACAAAAGACTCTAATTTTAGGGCCCCAAATCAGTGTGGTCCTGAGTAACTTTATTATCTTTTGTAAGCCGTGGGGAAAAATAACAATCCTGTTTCACACAATGATTTTGGGGATGACATAAGACAGTTTATGGAAAAATATTTAGTGTGAAGGTAAGCAAGTTGTAAGTACATCATAAATGTTTGTTTAATTGTTATTACAGCATTATTACAATTACTATTTTATTCATCTTACATCAAAAAAAACCATAAAACTCATCTTAGTGCCTACAAAATGATGTCTGAACTCTGTAACAGACATCCAATTTCATCATCTTCTATTATGTCTCAGTTTAATTCCCTGCAGCACATTTTCAACCACCTGTACCTTATCCAGGCTCATGAACAGCTGGCTTTCATGCTTTTCTGGATCTCAGTTTTCTTCTCTCTGTCTCTGTCTCTGTCTCTCTCTCTATGTCTCTATCTCTGTCTGTCTCACAGCACCATGGTTTACAGAACTATTCATGATTGGGATTCAGGCATACAGTGATCCAACACAATCCCACCAACTGTATCAGCTTCTCTCCATAAAATCAGACATACAGATTTTATTCCTCATGCCTCAGCCTGCCTCTTTAACAGGTACAAACAGGCACATTTGTTGTTGTTTTAGACACTGGTTACCATACTGCTCAAGGTTGGGTTTCCTTTATAACGTAATTCCACATCATTCCCTCCCCACAAAAGTGCACTTCCTTCCACCATTACCCTAAAGCAGGCTTCCTTCTAAAAACCTATTCTCAGTTTCTGTTGTTTTGGGACATCTGTTACAAAGAGAGCATTCATTCCATTTCTGATGTTCTAGGTCTGTTTACTTCAGTCAGCATGATACTCTCTAGATTCCTCCACATAGCAGCAAACTGCATGATTTCTTTTTTTTTTCTTATAACCTAAGAGTATTCTACTTGGTTTCCTTATCCAGTCATAGTTTCTTTATCCAGTCATCTGTCCTTGGATACAAGTTATTTCCAGATTTGTCAGTACTGCTGTAATGAACATAGGAATACAAATGTCTTTTAGAAAAATGTTTTTGTGTTCCTAGGGGCAAATGCTCAGAATTAAAATTACTGGGTTATAGGAAGCCAAATTCTTAGGGTTTTTATTTGGGGTGGGAGGCGTCCATATTATTTTCAAGAAAGGTTGGACCAGTCAACATTTCCAGTGTATGAGGGTCCCTTTTTCTCCCCATATTCTCACCAACACTGGTTGTTTTTGTTCTTTGTGATACATTCCAATTTTACTAGTGTAAGATGATATCTCATTGGTAGTTTGATTTGCATTTCCCTGGTGATAAGTTGTGTAGCGCATTTTTCATATTCTGTTCATGTCTTCTCTTTTTTTAATTAAATTTTTTTTTGTGAAGTTCTACCAGTGCTTTGTGTATCTTGGATATTAACCCTTTATCTAATGAGTAGTGGGCAAGTGTTCTCTCTCCGTCTGTGAGGTGTCTTTTGATTCTGGTCAGTTTCTTTAGCAGAAGTTTTAAGAATTTTTGAATTAAATTTTTTGGGGGGTCATACCTGGTTATGCTCAAGGGTTACTACTGGCTCTGCACTCAGGAATCACTCCTGGCAGTTCTCAGGGAGATTATATGGGATGCTGGGGATCACACCTGAGTTGGCTGTGTACAAGGCAAGTACTTTACTGGCTACACTATTTCTCTGGCAGAAGCTTCATAGCTTCTGGTTGATCCCAATTTTCTAGCTTTCTCAGCATTTTTGCATGTTTGATTTTTGGCCTTCCTACTGTAGAAAACAGAGCTCTGGACCAGGGGTATAGGTCAGTGGGGAGGGGAGGGGAGGGGAAGGGAGGGGATGCTTCATGGACCCAAACCAAGGCAGCAAAGATGGGGGGGAAAGTGAAGTGAGGCAAGGGATAACTATGTGGAGAAGAATGAGATGACATTCCACTATACTGAACAGAAGCTGTATGTCTGCACAGCAGAGAAAACTTCTTTCACCTTGAAGGGGAATCCATGGGGAGAATAAAAAGGGACAAGCCTGGCTTGCCTCCTTTTGTGGAAGTGTGTCCCTAGTAGCTGGAAACCGCTCTGCAGGCCTTCACGCACCATCCCCTCCTTTCTCTGTGGATTCTTTCCAAGAGGCATCCACATACTAGTCCAGAAGCAAGCAGGAAGAGGGTGTCCTTGAACCCCTGCTGGGAATCTTCCTTGTGGAGGGCCTTTTTGCTTCAAGACGAACATCTCATTAGTCCTAGCAGCAGTGGTATGATTGAAGATATTGGCATCACCCACGGGCATGAGGAGGCATAGAGGGTTTGTGTCATTCCCAGGACAAAGTAGTAAGACTGTGAATGCTAAAGACCTTTTCCCCCCATTCATAAACTATATGAGCTGAGACTTCATTTAATTGCTCTGTGCCATGTGTTACTTTTTTCTTTTGGATATAACTTCAACTTATAGAAAATGTCCGAAGTCCAGAATCTCTAGGACTATCTCCTGCATTCACAAATGTTAGATATATTACTGCTTTTAGTTCTCTTCTCTCTGACTACATACACATGCACATGCATGCATATAATTATTATATTTTCTGAAATATTAGGTGGTAAGTATAGAACTCCATGCTCCTGTATTCCAAAATACTTCTAGCTGAATTTCCTGTAAACTAGAACATTCTCCTACATAATCACAAAACAATCTCTGAAATAATGAAACTTTGCTTTCAAGTATTCGATTACATATTTAATCTGTTGCCCATTTTGACATTATACCAGTTGTTCTGGGAATGTTCTCTGTATTTTTGTTTGTTTGTTTTTTTGGGTCACACCCAGCAATGCACAGGGGTTACTCCTGGCTCTTCACTCAGGAATTACCCCTGGTGGTGCTGAGGGGACCATATGGGATGCTGGGATTAGAACCCGGGTCGGCCGCGTGCAAGGCAAACGCCCTACCCGCTGTGCTATCGCTCCAGCCCCCTGGGAATGTTCTCTGTAGAAAATTCTTCTATGTGACAGTTTGTATGTGGCTAGAGGAAACATTAGTAGTGCCCTCTCATAAGGTTGTTATGAGGATTCTGTATGTATAAGTCTCTTTAAAACATGATTGGCACATAGTAACCAGCCAATAACTGTTAGATACTTTCATTATTACTATTTATTCACTGATCTCTTTCCTAGTCCCCACTCTTAGTTCAGAATATATTACTTTCCTCAATGTTTCCTCAGCACTGCATATTTACATTCTTACTGTATGTACACAAAGAGTGCTTTTATTTTATTTTATTTTATCGTTTTTTGATTCACACACTCACCAGTGCTCAGGGCTTACCCCTGAGCTCAAGGATCACTCTTTGGCAGAGCTTTTAAAAGTATATGGGATGCCAGGGACTGAACTCAGGTTGGCCTCTTGCAAGGCAAGAGCCATACCTGCTGTACTGTCTCTCGGGCCCATTAGTCTTTTTTATATATATGTATATAAGCTTCTTAATATCCAACCCCTAATTCCTCTTTGCTTTTCTTCCTGGTTCCAAGCAGGAATGCAAAGTTACTGATAAAAAGAAAGCAAATGAAAGTTTCAGAGTCTGTTCAACATGGCCTCCCCAGGAAAAGATCTCTTTGGAGACTTGATAAACCAAAGTAGGAAAGGCAAAGCTATCAAATTCATTTTCTCAAAGCTTGCAGATCTGAGCAAAGAGCTGACTTACTTCACAACCTCCCTTACTGGGATAGTATTTGAGACAAAAAAACCTGAGCCAATGTGATGCATGCCACTTCCAGACCTGACCCATAAATCTCTCCCATGTGTGATTTTCCACCCTCCCAATTCTCTTGACGCTTTACTTTGGACACATGTGGAAGCTATTGACACATGGGTGGAAGGAATATGAATTCCTACATGACTTCATGGAATAAAATTCCCAGCCCCACCAACCTACACTGCTATGGAGTGAACAACAAACAGCCTCACTGTGCTATCCCAGAGGGTTGTTGGTTGCAGCAACTACCACTACTGACCCTGACTAATGCACAGTTGACACGGAAGGCTGGGCTCAAAAGATGTGTGTTTATCTTCTAGCTCTGCCACTTAGCTACAGGTGAACCAAGGCAAGTTACTTCATCTGAGAACTTCAGTGAGGATTAAAATGGAAAAAAGATTTGTAAGCTGCAAACATGCTATAAACTCTGGTTATTATTAGTATTAATCTATTCTTCCTAAGTTGTCCAAAATAAGACTAAGAATAGTATACAGGGATTAGTCATTCTTTCCAAACTAACAAAAAAGAAGAACATAGTCTGAAATCTCATGATACTGGTGTTAACTCAGTGTTGGAAAAGGAGTTTGAGTAGGTCTATAGAGAAGGCCAATGATTCACTTCAAAACTCCTAGAGTTACTTTTACGCTTTGTAGGAAAAAATGGGGCAAGTCTTTATGAATATTTGGTATTTGTGGGCAATTCCAACACTGGTGTCCCTCAAGAATTTAACGTGGTATTTTGGGTACTGAAGGGAAGCAATAAGAAGGAAATAGAGGAGAATTATTTCTAGATGAATTTTACCAATGGTTTTTCTCAGAGTCAGATATTCAAAGTATTCTTTTTAGCCAGATGTTGGTTGGTATTTTTTGTACTCCATAAAAAATGTTAGCCATTTTTTATGTTTTATCAGGAAGTTGATAAAATCAATAAATCATATTCCAACATAAAGCACATTTCAAAGTAAATGACAGAAGCAAAATAGACTTCTAAGACTTCCAAGACTGTGAATTATTCTGCCACTGTCCTGAATACTGGAACAGTCCTGGAAATGAGTAAGCAGGCTTCTTGGTGAGACCTTTGGGAAATGGGAAAGTATCCCAGCCTCAGTGAAAAACTTCCAAGGCACCAGTGGGAGTCTATGAGGCAGACCACTAACAGGATATGGCCCTTCCCTGGTGACAGTTCCTGCTGTAGTCAGATGAAAGAAGACACAGAGTTTGATCATTAAAACCATCTGTTCTCTTGATTCCTGGGCCTGGACCCACCCCTCTTCTGAGAAGATGATTTCTTAAGCTATCCATTGCTGCTTTTCTTTTGTTTCCACTTCCTGTATAGTGACTTGTATCTCTTCAATGTATCCTTCACAAGATTGTGCTGTTTACTTTTCCACTTGGGGATAGAAAATAATTGGGAATAAAGTTACTTCCTCCCCTTTCTGAATCTTCTCTCTCTGGCTATATTCTTCCTTCCCCTGTTTACTCTCTGGTTGTTATCGCATTTACTTTCACTTCTCCCTGAAATTTGGGCATTTGAATAGAAATCCAATTTGGTTTCTTGCTCACCGACATATAAAATCACTTTAGTCTGCTGTTCAGTCTCTCACCTAGAAAAATTAAGGAAGAGTAGACTAGAATATCTCTTCATCTACTTCCTTCTTAGATTCCCCACACGATCAGATGTCCATTAATAGATCAAGGAAGTTTTAAAAATTACCTTCTAACCTATAAAACACCGTGGGTATGCAGTATTTTCTTATATTTACTGGTGAGACACCCAGGTGAATTTCCAGAGGAAATAAACCTGCAGAGCCAGAGAAGAATTATATATTAGGATTGGAACCTTATACTTTGGATGACAGAAAATCTTGGAAATAGGAACACATTTGTATTCTAGAAAATCGATTCTGATGCTCATGAGGAAAATGGTGAAAATTGAAGAGGCTAAAACTACCACTAATTGTTCAGGCAAGAGATAAATATCTGGGTGGGAGCAATAGTACAGAGAGTAGGGCATTTGCCTTGCACACGGCCGACCCAGGTTTGATCCCTGGTAACCCCATACCGTTACCCAAACCCACCAGGAATGATCCCTGAGTGCAGAGACAGGAGTAAGTCCTGAGCACTGCTGGGTGTGGCCTCCTACCCCCCACTCCCCCAAATAAGGAAGGAAAAAGTATATTAAAAATGTGGAGTGTCATTGGAAAAGTGTGAGAGATAGCATAGCTGTTAAGGGTCTTGCTTTCGGTGCAGCCAACCTGGATTCATCACCAGCACCACTTATGGTCCCAGAAGTGCAACCAAGAGTAATTCCTGAGTGCAAAGCAGAAGTAAGCCCTGAACACAACAGGGTGTGGCCCCCAAACACACACACACACACACACACACACACACACAAAGAAAAATTGAAAGGGAACCAAGTTGGTGCATTTGAAGTTTTGCTGACTGATTGGCTGAGATAATTCAAGAGGAAGAGGAATCTAAGATGACTCACTGATTTGAGTAAATTTGTCATAATTATATGGCACCCTGTGTTTTTTGTTTTGGTTTGGGAGGGAACCACACCCAGAAGTGCTCAAGGCTTACTCCTGGAGGATTCAGACCTGATGGGGCTCAGCGACTATATGTGGTGTTGAATATTGAACTAACATTGGTACATGTAGTGCAAGGCTTCTACACTGTCTCTCTGTGCCCCTCTCACTGTGTTTTTTTAACTAAAAAGAGAATTTCACATTTTTCTTCTGTAAACTCCAAAGAAATTAACCCCAAAGAAATTGTCATCATTTACCCCCTGCTCCGAATAATTTTCCAACCATGATAACTGATTGATCCAGGCAAATAAACTCACTGATGATAATCACACAATCCCTAATTCATTGGCAACAGTTTATGGATATAGAAGAGGACAACTAATCCAACCAAGTAAATCAGAGTCATTCTCTAGAATTTTGAATTTGGAACAAAAACAAACTTCAGTCAATACCTTTTTAGAGAAAGAAGTTAGCTATGGAATATATGTTTGTGGACTAGATTCATATGTGGCAGTTAAATCTCCATTGTGATGATATTTGCTTATGGGAGTATCATCAGCAAATATAATTAGATCATGACACTAGAGTCCTCTTATTTTAATTAATTTATTTGTTTATTTATAATTTAATTAATTAATTTTTAAATTAGTGAGTCACCATGAGGGTACAGTTACAGATTTACTCATTTTTGTGCTTGTGTTTCCCTCATACAATGTTCAAGAACCCATCCCTCCACCAGTGTCCATTCTCCACCACCAATGAACCCAGTATCCCTCCCACCCCTCAATCCCATCCCCCCACCCCACCCTGCCTCTGTGGCAGTGCATTCCAATTTGTTCTCTCTCTCTCATCTTGGGTGTTGTGGTTTGCAATAGGAGTATTGAGTGGCCATCATGTTCAAATAAAGTCCTCTTAAATGGGATCAATACCCTTAAAACATACAAGAGATGATCTTTGTCTTAACCTTGTGAGGGTAAAGGAAAATGGCAATTCTCTCCAAGGTTGAAAGAGTGTCCGCACCAGACACCAAATCTGCCAACACCTTAATTTTGGATTTTTCAGTCAGAACTGTGAGATATCTATCAGTTTGTTATTTAAGACACACAATCTGTGGCATTTTTGTTATGATAGCCAAAGATAGAGCTTTAAGATATGAAATGATGGAGCTGGCAGCTGACTTGTCTTTATCATACAGAAGTCAGTCTAAAGGAAAAGAAAATTCAAGCCAGAAAAAACTGAGAAAGCCTAGACCTAGGTTCCACCTTTTCCTGAGAGTCCTTCGGTAGAAGTTGATTGTATCCAAATCTTTGACTTTTCTAAGTTTTCTTTTTTTGCTGCCTAAATTAGTTAGTATTGAGTTTAGGCACTTTGGGCTAAATATCTTGACTTAGAAGGCAGTCAGTTGAATTATGGAAGAGGAGAAAGAGAGGAAATCAGAGAGGGAACAATGAGATCAGTTTTGAACATTTTTGATTGAATTTCTTCGGACATTAACAAATAAAATTCTAGCATATGTTTAATTGTGAAACTGGGGGCTGGAGTGATAGCACAGCGGGTAGGGCGTTTGCCTTGCATGCAGCCGACCCAGGTTCGATTCCCAGCATCCCATATGGTCCCCTGAGCACCGTCAGGAGTAATTCCTGACTGCATGAACCAGGAATAACCCCTGTGCATCGCCAGGTCTGACCCAAAAAGCAAAAAAAAAAAAAAATTGTGAAACTGAAGCTCAGATAAAAAATCACAATTCCCAAATCAGCAAAAACATGTTGAAAGAAACAAATATAAATGTGATTCCTTACAATATATCATTATATACAACAAAGTAAATTCTTGATCTTTCTAAGGAATACGATGAGGGACACATCCCAAGAGGTGCTCAGGGGGGTCCAGGAGTCCTTTCCTAGGAAATCTCAGCTAAGCTGACAGTTCAGTGGAAGGGAGCATAGATTTGACACTGGAATCAAACCAGAGGTATTTACATGCAAGGCAAGCATCTTTTTTTTTTTAATTTTTATTATTTTTTTTTATTTTAAAATTTTTATTAAATCACCATGTGGAAAGTTACAAAGTTCTCAGGTTTATATGTCAGTTATACAATATTCAAACACCCATCCCTTCACCAGTGCCCATATTCCACCACCAGAAACCCCAGTATACCCCCCGCCCCCACCCCCTACCCCCTACTGTATAACTAATGAATTTCACTTCATTTTTTCTTTACCTTGATTACATTCCATAATTCAACACAAAACTCACTATAGTTGTTGGAGTTTCCAACCAAGAGAGACAGACCTACTACATTTGATAATTAGTTTTTTATTGCTGGAAATGAAGGGATATGTAGCCCCATTGCTACAAGTACATAACTCTCTCTCTCTCTCTCTCTTTTTTTCCATTTTCCTTTTCCCTTTTTTTTTTTTCTTTTCCCCCCTCATCCCCCTTCCCGCGCCTCATAGTATGGTGTACGCCACGCCACATCGGCCAGCATGGGGCTTTTGCTTAGTTCACAGTCCAGAGGTGGCTGCTACATTAAAAACCTTCAATATTTCAACAAAAACTTACTGTTATTATTTGGAGTTTCCCCCCCAAGTCAGACCTGTTCAAATGGAACCGTTTCACATTGCTGACAATTATAAATGTTAAGTCGCGTCCGCGCGGTTTTGGATTTCTGTATAAAGTCCAGGGAAAATTCTGCCAGAAATTACATAGCCCAGCTCACAGTCCCAGTGCATTGCTGTAAGAAGTCTCTGAATTCAAAGTCTTTAGGCGCAGAGGGTCCGATTCATGCTCAGCGGCTCCGGATTTATCTGGGCCGAGGGCGTGCCAGTTACGCCCCCTTCCTATGAGTTCCTGGGAGCCCCAAAAGTAAAATTCGAATACCTGTGAGTTTGGAGTCACAGAAGATGGCGCCTGCCACATGGGTGCCGCCAGCCCGCCGCTTTCCGTGCAGGAAGACAGGGTGGGGAGGAAAAAAAAATCCACCCACGGCAGCACAGAATTGTAGCCCAGTTCGGTGTCCCAGTGCATCGCTATCGGATGTTGCGCTGGATGCCCGAATGTGTTACATCTTTGGAATCAAAGTCTTTAGGCGCAGAGGGTCCGATTCACGCTCAGCAGCTCCGGATTTATCTGGGCCGAGGGCGTAAGGCAAGCATCTTAACACAGCTAGTTGTGTTATATTTCCAGCTTCTAAAGCTATGATTATTTAATTTAAATTTTCCTTAAGTTGAACTAGAATTCAACTAATAATTCTCACATTGATGTGCAATGCCATAAAACATTTTTTCTAGGATTCTTGATAAAATTAAGATGGAATATTTCTATGGAATTCCCTTGATCTTCCAGATTGTCAGAGTAGTATAGATATAAATTGGAGATAGGATTATTCTGACATGACTTGATCTTGATGGATGTAGCTCCTAGTGCTGGTTCAAATGAATATTACTGTTCTCTAGATATTCATAAATCAGTCATCAATAATATATATTTTTGGTCAAATAATTTGTCCTTATCTAAATCAGTGAAACTAAAAAAATGTGTCATGGGGGCATGATACCGCCAACAGGTCAACCTGTATCTGCAAGGTGAGTGCTTAGCAGCCTGATTGTGCCTTTAGGCTTCCTGACACCCCAAAGTTGCCACTGTGCCTTTGGCCAGATCCCAACAACTTGGGACCAAGTTTACCAAGAAATTAAACGGCCAAAAGTTAGGTGTGTGGGAGCCATGCCCACAAACTACCTCCAGCTCAGCTATACAAGCTCATTTATTGGCCTTATCTCAAAGACCCATAGATAAATCTCAAAAGAGACCAAAAGCCACAATAAATCTCAGACCCTTGCATGACTGGGGTAAATCAGAGAGGGGAAGGTTGGCCTGTACCTGACCAAGAAGAGCCCCAGCAGCCACTTGCTTCCACAATCCAAAATCGCCTTCATAGCCCCAGCCTGACTCCACCATCTCAGTAGGGACCTCACCAAGATATAATCTTCTGAAAAATTCAGGTATGCAGGTTTTGTGACTAAAATCTCCAGGCTTTCTCCAAGTTGTGATGGGCTACCTCCCCCTACTTCCCAATACTCCTGGAAACAGTGGCAAGCACTCCCACAAACCAATTCCAACGCCACCATGTAATCTCTACTTCCGGCCTTGCTTCAGAGAACCATAAATAAATCTCAAAAAGATCAAAAGTCAGAGACACACAGCAGCAAGTTCTAGAAGACATCACAGAACCACAGATCTCTCCGGGCCCCATACTGAGCCAATTTCACCCAGGAACCCCAGATGGAGCTGGTGCAGTCTTCCCACCTACTCCACTTGGAATCCCAGCAACCAAGAGCTTCCACAAACATGGCCCAGGTATGCAGGTTCCAGGATTAAATCTTCATGCCACATGGTGGCAGAGGTGCCAGCCTGTCCCTTCCAAGCTCCCTGCCTGCTCATCGGCCTGCCTGTCACCCTAACAATGTGCCTTTGGGCACCATCTTAGTGCACCAACAACCCTGGTCCAGATATATATAGAAACAAGTCCCAGAAGACACCACAGAACCCTGGCCCAGAGAAGCCAAATTGAACCCCAAAATGGATTAGTGACCTACAGAAATGTCTCTGGAACCCAACCATTTATAATCTAGGATTCCAGAAGTGTGTAGCCACAGCACCCAAGATATTCAAAATGACCATTGGAGAATAAGTGATCTAGTATCTGCCCCTAGAAGGCAGGCTTGAATGGTGGTGGGAAAATTCAAGCAAAACATAATGCCCCAAAGTAGAAAGAGTATATTGGGGAAATTGTCTGCCATGGAGGCAGGGTGAGGACTGGGATGGGTGGGGAGATATACTGGGGACACTGGTGGTGGAAAGTGTGCACTGGTGAAGGGATGGGTGTTCGATCATTGTACGGCTGAATATTGAACATGAAAGCCTTGTAACTATCATACAGTGATAAAAGAAAAAAGTCATGTGGAGTTCATGCCCAATTCAATCAGTTTAATCAATTGCTGAATAAATAGCAGTACTCCTACATTTTAAAAAAGAAACCAGGTCCCATTTAGGTGATTACAGTTCTGTTCCATGACAGTGATTAGCTGAGGTCCTGCAAAACAGCACGAATATTTTACTCCCATTGTGCATGATGGAAGTTGAAGAAAATTGTCATAAATTGCTCCCAAGTTAGCACCTGCCATTATAATACAATACATAGGCAGACAGTAATTTTTATTTTAAAATGCAAATAAGCTCGAATCATTTCTTTCTTGTTCTGATATCATTGGCTGACCTTTTTCAAACACTCACTTCTCAGCTACTCATTACAAAGCCCTGTGGACCAGGATTCCTTAGGATAAAGTAAATCAGGCCCTGGCTCCAATCCCAAATGATCCCAGTGACCAGATCTAAAGCACAATTTTTTGTCTGTTTGCTTTGGCCACACCCAGCGATGCTCAGGGCTTACTCCTGGCTCTGCACTCAGGAATCACTCCTGGTGGTGCTAGGGGTGTCATATGGGATGCCAGGGATTGAGTCTAGGTTGAGATATGTGCAAGGCAGGTACACTACCCACTATACATCACTCCAATCCCATAAAGAGCACATCCTGCACTTTCTGACTTTCCCCCCCTGCCTTCCTTCCATTATTGTACCTGTAAAATGGACTATTCCCTCCCATTCTGATTACTTGTCTTGCTTCTGTATTGCATTTTAGTTCTCAGACTTTCCATGCTTCCATGTTTGACATCCAACCCCCTCAGCCTCATTGGACTGGCACTGTTAGTCTGGTTTTCAGCCTAAAGAAGCAATTTCAGGCTGCAGGTGAAACACAGCCATTAGAACTCCCTGCCTTGCATGCATCAGGCCCTAGCTTGGATCCCGAATACCATAGACAAAAAAAGAGTTTCAGAAGCCAATGAACTTTGGTGGTGGGAAATGTACACTGGTGAAAGGTCGGGTGTTGGAACATTATATGACTGGAACACAATCAGGAACAATCAGTAACTGTGTATCTCACTGTGGTTAATTTTAAAAAATAAATTAGTTAAATAAAGTAAAAAAAAAGAAAAGAAAATGTGTCATGTACTTGGTCTTAAGTAGCTTTTACACAGATTATAGAGCATATCTCCAATAGTTTTTTTCAGATTTATGCCTGGATGCTTTTCGACTTCAGCAGCCCATAAACTTAATCATACCTGGGAATTGCCCTTATTCTGCTGAGTTTGGAAGAGTGTTTTTTCAGAAGTGCCAGAAGTAAAGTATCTTTTTCTTCATACAACAGCAAAGACTCTGAGCAACACAACTTTAAATTTAGGTTTAAATCTGTCCTTTAAATCTGTACCTTAAATTTGCACCTTAGATTTTTTTTTTTTTTTTTTGCTTTTTGGGTCACACCTGGCGACACACAGGGGTTACTCCTGGCTCTAGACTCAGGAACTACTCCTGGTAGTGCTCAGGGGACCATATGGGATGCTGGGAATCGAACCCAGGTTGGCCTCGTGCAAGGCAAATGCCTTACCCGCTGTGCTATCGCTCCAGCCCCATGCACCTTAGATTTGTGTGTCTGAGAAACCTGGGGTACAAATACTGGTTTTAGTACTCACATGCTTTGTGATCTTAGAATAGTTACTTAACAATGCTAAGTCACAACTTTCTTCAACCGATAAATGGAAACAATAATTAGTTCAAATCAACTCCTTAGTGTAAATGAAATAATGTATATTCTGTACTAGGATTAAATGAAATAATGTATATTCTGTACTAAAATCTTTCATTGCACATAGCTTTCAGTAAAGTGAGTTAGAGCTGTGTTTACTTATTTGTTTGATGACATTATTTACTTCTTTCTCCCCATCTACCCCTACTTATCACTGGTGTTGACTCCTTTTCATATCATTGACTTCTATTTATGGATTCATTTTTAATTATTTTAAATTATAGGGAATAATTCATCCTTCTGAAAAATGGAAAATACATTCCTGTACTGTGAAAAACTTCCTATATAATTATTTGTGTAACTGATGACCTTCTGAGGCAATTCATCAAGCAAGACCCATGTTCCTTCCTTTCCACAGCCCTATGGAAGTCCACTACTGGAATGAATCTCCAATAGCTTCAGGTCAGTCAAAATCACACTGTGGGTTAAGTAAACATACTTTATCAAACATATTAATACAACCTATACTCAATTTTGTCCTTATGTGACATCTATTTCTTTCCAGTTGAGTTGGCACAATAGCAATGACTAAGATAAACTGTCCTACAAAACTAAGGCTATAGGACCTTGTTATGTAATACGCAATAGCCAAGAAAAAAAAAAGAGTTTCAAGTATTTTCTACCTATACAAAGAACAAGGTAGCCTAAATAACTCTTGCATTTGTCTACTCTTGGTACTCATTCTCAAGCCTACAATAACAGACTTGATCTCCAGGCCATTCTCTCCTCTACTGCCAAATGAGATTTTCTAATTTGTAAATATGATTAAGCCACTTTTCTGTATGTTTCTGTGTGTACCACTCAATAGATTTAAACAAGGATCCTAGTAATCTGGCCATAGTGGTTCCCTACCGTTACATTTATTTTTTTTTTAATTTTTTAATTGAGTCACTGTGAGAACAGTTACAGGGCTTGTAGGATCGAGAAGAAGAAGCAGAAGAAGCAGCAGAAGAAGCAAAAGAAGAAGAAGCAGAAGAAGAAGCAGAAGAAGAAGAAGAAGAAGAAGAAGAGGAAGAAGCAGAAGAAGAAGAAGAAGAAGAGGAAGAAGCAGAAGCAGAAGAAGAAGAAGAAGAAGAAGAGGAAGAAGCAGAAGCAGAAGAAGAAGAAGAGGAAGAAGCAGAAGCAGAAGAAGAAGAAGAGGAAGAAGCAGAAGCAGAAGAAGAAGAAGCAGAAGAAGAAGAAGAAGAAGAAGAAGAAGAAGAAAAAGAAGAAGAAAAAGAAGAAGAAGAAGAGGAAGAAGCAGAAGAAGAAGAAGAAGAAGAAGAAGAGGAAGAGGAAGAAGCAGAAGAAGAAGAAGAAGAAGAAGAAGAAGAAGCAGAAGAAGCAGAAGAAGAAGAGGAAGAAGAAGAAGAAGCAGAAGAAGAAGAGGAAGAGGCAGAAGAAGAAGAAGCAGAAGAAGAAGAAGAAGAGGAAGAGGAAGAAGAAGCAAAAGAAGAAG
>JASTTN010011763.1:36821-60435 GCA_030324115.1 Sorex maritimensis
AGAAGAAGAAGAAGAAGAAGAAGAAGAAGAAGAAGAAGAAGAAGAAGAAGAAGAAGAAGAAGAAGAAGAAGAAGAAGAAGAAGAAGAAGAAGAAGAAGAAGAAGAAGAAGAAGAAGAAGAAGAAGAAGAAGAAGAAGAAGAAGAAGAAGAAGAAATTAGATATTCCAATTCCAAGTTGGCATGTTGGTAACTGCCAGATGGAGTGTACCCATAAAGTAAAAGGGAAGAATAAGATACCCAAAATAGAGGTGGGTGGTGACTTAACATAAAGTAGAAAAGTTATGGACTCAAGTTGGGATGCTGGGAATTCTAGAACTGAGTTCACATCCATGACATCTCTCATTGCCCAACATTTCCCATTGGTGTAGATACTCCATATTAGAGCCTGATTTTTCTTCCCCAACCTCTATGTATCACTTGTTGAGGAGTCATTTTCTGACCCAAAGCTCGATTCATTGCCTTCCTAACAATAGTGTAAAGTAGGCATGTATCATATTATAGAGTGATGGCCTTTTAAGCATCTTAGATCAATCTACTAAACACTAAGAATTATGGTGGGGCCTGAGTACAGTGGGTAGGCGTTTGCCTTGCATGCAGCCGACCTGAGTTCAATTCCCAGCATCTCATATGGTCCCCCAAGCACCGCCAGGAGTATTTCCTGGGTGCAGAGTGCAGAGCCAGGAGTAAGCCCTTAGCATCGTTGATGTGACCCAAAAAGAAAAAGAAATTACATTTAAAAAAAAGAATTATGGAGAAAATGTGTTCTATTCATCACAATACTGCACTGTTACTTAACCAAGAGGAAAGCCATCAATAAAAATTAATGGTGACTCAGTAATAGAATGAATGAATTCTAACATTGGAAAGTGACAAAGAAGTAGAACTGGAGTGATCACTGAATATATAACAAAGAGTAAACATTGAACACTGCTGCATTTGCCTCTTCCACAAACCCCAAAACAACCAAAACTTGCCAGTCTATATATTTTTCGTACTTTTACTTCTAATTGAATACTTCTTTCAGCAGACTTAAGAAATAAATGCTAATTTCAACAAACCCAATGTTTAATTATCTCTACTTGAACATGTTAATATAGTGAATTATCATATTACTGGGAATGAGTAAGTTCCTTCTCTCTGTCTATAAACAAGGAGGATTATGTAGGTTTCTTCCTTGAATTTCAGCATTTCAGTGCGTTGGTTTTATGTAAACCAATATAACTCGTGAACATTCCTTTGTTGTTTTAAATGCTGTGGTTTGATAAATTCCTAAGGACAGCTGCAACCCTTGAAATGCTAAGTCCTAATTCTTTCACATAACCCATTAATTTCCTGACTTTTTGAGTGTCCTGTTTTAAAACTGTACTTTCAGTGGCTGGAGGGAGTATAGAGACTATGGCACTTGTCTTGCACGGGCTGACTCTCGACTCTTGCGTGACTCCTTGCATTGTATGGTCCTCTGAGCACTGCTGAGAGTGATTCTCAAGCACAGATCTAGAAGTAACCTCTGAAGACTGCCAGGTGTGGCAAAAATCTTACTTTCATTATTGCACAATCATTAATGACTGATGTTGAGTAATTAGTGACTAATCTGATTTCTTTTTTAATTAGCACTTTCTAATTCAGTTTTACCATTGGTTTTCAGTGATCTTTTTTAAAGATCAAATATATCTTTTTAGTTAACTCACAAACATTACTGATAATGTAAATGTACAAATACTCTTAAGAAATATATTATAATGCATTGATAATAAAGAAAGGGAAAATCTTTCATGCACAACAAAAAGTAAATTTGTTGCACATCTGCTGAAAAGACAAATTACTAGATTACTAGAAATTTTTAATCCAGGATGTCACAAAGAAAGTTAAGTCCAATTTTTCACTTATTAAGAATATTACTAAGTGTTTACTTCCATTTAAAGTTATAGCCTATCGGCAGTTGCAGATGTAAAAGTGAATGCTTTTCAGAAGACAGATTATTTAGGAAAATGATATAATTTGGCAAGACAAAACATAGATGCTACATAAGAGATACCAAAAAATATCAGTAAGAGCCCAGAAGATGTAAGTTATCTCCCCAAGGGAGGAACAAGATAAGACAATGCTCCTGGGTTTTGTAGATGGGTGGCAGGCATTGGCATTTCTCTTAGGCTTTAAAGTGTAGATAAGATTGTTCCAAGATGGAAGAGAATGCACTGTCTACAGAAAGATCCCAGTGGTTTAAGCTCTCTTTGACCTTAACAGGAACAGCATTCAATCATTTGAGAAAACATAGACATCTAAAGAAGACTCAGGGAGTCTGAACAACATCCATAACAAAGGCCACAGTTCTGCGAATTTTCTGAGAATGTTTAAGAGGTACCATTAAATGCTAAATCCTCTGAGCACATTTTAAGACATCAGTTGTATTGAAAGCATGAATATAAATATATTGAGAAAATAAAGAGTGAGATGTGATTTGTGTATGTGATAGACAGTATGTATAGTATAATAATATGTGTCTTTGGGGCTGGAGTGATAGCACAGCGGGTAGGGCGTTTGCCTTGCACGTGGCCAACCTAGGTTCGATTCCAGCATCCCATGTGGTCCCCTGAGCACGGACAGGAGTAATTCCTGAGTGCATGACCCAGGAGTAACCCCTGTGCATCACCGGGTGTGACCCCAAAACTAATGAGCTGGAGCGGTAGCACAGTGGTTGGGTGTTCGCCTTTCACGCAGCCGACCTGAGTTCGATTCCTCCGCCCCTCTCGGAGAGCCCAACAAGCTAAGGAGAGTATCGAGCCCTCGCAGCAGAGCCTGGCAAGCTACCCTTGCGTATTGGATATGCCAAAGACAGTAACAATAAGTCTCTCAATGAGAGTCATTACTGGTGCCTGCTCGAACAAATCGATGAGCAACGGGATGACAGTGACAGTGACAATAATAATAATAATATGTGTCTTTGAAGGAACTTCTTCACACAAAGAGTCCTTTGAGTTTCTTCAAAGCTCATTGCTTATGTTTCAACACCAAGAGTTCCTTAGCTGACAGAACTCAATGTTTCCTCAAGAGCTCGGTGATTTCTCTCAGTCAGGAGTCTAGTGCTCGCAGCCATTATTCAGATGCCTCAGGGGTGAGTTTCTTTGAGTATGCAGAAACAAATCCCTGAGAGTTTGGCTGGGATTTTTTTCTCCTGAACCTTGGTTCTGTTTCATCTTTAAGCTTACATAGCTCTGTTACTTAGACCAAAAGGTGTGGAACCTGACTTCAAGGCTAAACCCTAAATCCTTCTCTTTGCCATCTAAATGTATCGCCAGAAGCAATTCCCCAGCTCCTTTCCCACATTTTGTTGTCCCCAATTCATTGCAGTAAGCATGTGAAGGGCCCAGTCATGGAAATAAGAACTACAAATCCGCTAACCTAGATTGGCATCTCCAAAATCCAGAAAACTTCATAAACTAAGTGTTGTTCATAACTCATTTAGAGCTGAATGTGACCTCACCTGAACTCAGTTGAAAGTAAGTTCTTACTTGGACTGACATAGACTATTTATAGTCTTTGGACAGCTAGCATAAATAGTCACGTTTTATTGCAGAAATGTTATTAATTTACTGTAGTACAGAGCGAGTGCTATTTCAGTCTGCTGGGAGTGTAAATAATACACAGTACATATATTGTATTACATTTCAAAAAATCCAGAATAATTCTTAATTTTGACATTTGGTTCCATGGTTTTGGATAAGGCCATGTGGTCCTACAGAACTAAATGTACTGATGATCATTCACAGCTCTAGAAAGCTAAACTAACAACAAAGGATAGTAGGCCTTGGTTCAGTTATTATTTCTGAGCTATCTCACCTTAGCACTGTAGCACTGTCTTCCCGTTGTTCATAGATTTGCTCGAGCAGGCACCAGTAATGTCTCCATTGTGAGACTTCTTGTTACTGTTTTTGGCATATCAAATACGCTCCAGGTAGCTTGCCAGGCTCTGCCGTGTGGGTGGGATACCCTCGGTAGCTTGTTGGGCTCTCCTAGAAGGACAGAGAAATCGAACCTGGGTGGCCATGTGCAAGGCCTTACCCGCTGTGCTATCGCTCCAGTTTTAAATAAACAGGTAAGTAAATAAGTAAACCATCTCACTCCTCAGACCCCAGCTCTGAGGTGGGTCTCTGTGAGGCCAAAGCCCTGAAGAGAAAGACACTCCCCACTGCTGAAGGGCACACACCTGCCTGACCTGCTGGTGGCCACAGTCCCAAGGTCATCTCTAGCTTCTCCCTGGCCCACCTTGCCCCTGGCCGGGAGCTGTGGGTGCTCACGGCCCATGACATTACCAGGGAGAAGGTACCTGAGTTTGAGTTTCAGAGGGAAAAGGCTTCCTTGGAAAAGGACCAGGAGACACTGTCTGGGAACTCAGGGACACTGGGCCTGGAGATCCTGACCAGGAATAACCAAGCAACCAGGTAACAGCCATGAATAGGGTATTAGGGTCTTTGAGGCTATGTCAGGATGTGTGTGTTGGGGGGGGTGCCCACTCAATGCCAGGCCTTTCAAAAATTCTCTACAAACTCTTCAATTAAATCTATGGGGTCGGAGCGATAGCACATTGGGAGGGCGCTTGCTTTCCATGCAACCGACCCACCTTAAGCATATAAAAGCAATATTTTCTCAACCAGTAGGCTTTAATATGTATCTTGAGACACTAGTAACTTGTAAGTTGTCTTTTAGAATCTATGGTTTCTAAATAAACAAATTTGTTTCAAAATTTGTTTCAAAATAAACAAATTTTTATTTGTTTATTTTGGTTTGGGGATCACACCCATTTGTTCCATGGTGCTATTCCCAGCTTGGTGCCTGGAGGTAAGTCTCAGCAGTACCTGGGGTAGTTCCAGGGATGAAATCTGGATTTCCCACATGCAGAGCATGAGCTTTGAGCTATGTCTCCTAATATATTTTTTATACATAAAAATTTTATTTGTATTTTATAATGACAAAACAATGCTCATTCAAATCTAGGCAGCCTCTATTTACAACTAATCTCTCTCTATCTCTATCTCCCTCCCCCACCCTGCTCCATGTGATAGCAGGTGGCCAAAATAGGAACAGGGCCAACTTCACAGATAAGATTAAAGGTCCTGCACTAAAGAACTTAATTAGGGTGCTGCAGAGATACAAAACCAATATGTTGCATCTATATACACATATACACGTATATGTGTATAGAGATGCAAGCATATTATGTACATCTACATATCACTCTTCAAAGAAATATAAATGAAAAGAAAGAGAGATTTCTATTAGTATTTGGCTTACAGAATTACAAGGACTAGAAAATCCCCTAAATTGCAGAATAATCTGTAGTGTAGCATACTACACTACAGATCCTTCTCTTTTCAGTTTGAGTTTGATAGCCTGAGAACCAGAAGAACCAATGTTGCAAGTTCTAGTCTGAAAAGTAGCAGACTTGAGGCCCAGAAAACTGCTATTTTAGTTTGAGTCTGAAAGCAGGAAAAGCTATTGCTAGAAAGAGAGTAAGCCTTTCTGTTTTATTTACCAGATTGAATGAGGCACAACCTTATTAGGGTAGGCAGTGTGCTTTACTCAGTCTACTGACTTCAATGTTAATTTCATCCATAAACACCCTCACAGAAATATGCAGAATAAAGTTTGACCAGATAAATATCTGGGGCTCTCATGGTCTGGTCAAGTGGACTTATAAAATTAACCATCATGAAAGGGACTGCATGTTTAGAGTTTAGCATTCAGTGGTCCTCAACTCAAAATTATTAATATGCTTTTCTCTGTGTTTTTTAGTTGAACTCCAGTGGGACTGTAAAGCATGAGTACAGTCCTACCTCCAGTTACTTCACTGTCTTCTGGGACAAATTTCTATGTCTGTTCCAGCATCCCTACCCAGTAACCACTGCTACCCTTCAGTCCTGGCTTGGAGACTTGGACATAAGTCTGAAAAATACCAGGGTCAGATATTAAGAGCCACAGACACCTGTGCTCTTGCCCAGTGAGTCTTGCTACTGCTACTGAAATAAGGTAACAAATATCAAAGGCAAACAGATAACAACGAAATCACCAAGACTGATCAAGACAAAGGTCATAGGAGGAAACAAAGTGCTTCTCAGTTTTGACCAAAAGGGTTCTAAATTTTTATTTCTCACAGTGCCCTCGAATTATTTAGTTGGCACTAACTAGGAAACATACACAATAAAATGTTAGCCATGTCTTCCCCCTAAATCCAAACACATCAACAAATGTACACAGAGTTGTTTTCCAGTTTCTCTTTTCCTATTTTTGGTCATTTGTGTACAAAAGAGAAAGAATTTCAAAGGTTAGTCAATTCAACAGTCATTTTAACCTGGAATCAAAATTGACTTTGTCTTTTATGCTTATTTCTTATTTCCAGATTGCATACAGTCCTGTCCAAATTTGCCATTGATTCTTAAAACCATCTTTATTATTCATTCTAACTCCCTCCAGCCTAGACCAGAAATAACCCTCCCATTCTCCTCTGACTCCTCCTCTAAAGCATTATCACTTCCACCAACTCAGCTATAAGAAGAGTTACTGTGCATATAATACAACAGATATCTAATTATTTACTTAATATAATATAAATGTATTCCTTATAGCCACCAAGAAAGGCATGTGAAATTACCCACCCTACTTAGGAGAGAATGGTGGATCAGGATTTTCAAGAAGTCAATTTCCAGGAAGAGATAAGGCTGAAGCTGTATCTGGGTGTATTGTTTCTACCAAAGAACACCATCCCACCTAATTTAAGTGTTCCTCTAGTTCTCCTCTAAAATCAAGCACATACCTTTTAAAAAATCTGTGGTCCAGCATTTGGGATCACTGTAACACAGTATCTCTTTGTAGTCTACTCTTTGCTGACTCCTCCATTAGTTAAATTTTAGAGAAAAGAAAAATAATAATCCCTTCTCTTCTTACACCCTTAATAATCTTCCCAGTGGACTCTGATCGGCTCTGCTGAGGTCAGGTAACTTCAGGAAAATAATATATTCTAGGCCAGGGACTGGAGTGTATCTTAATGAGACGGAGCACCAATTCATTCTTATTAGGTAAAATGCTGGGCTATGTGATTGACCAAAACAAATCACTAATATTAATGAAGAGCCCAAGTAATATACAGCAAGTAAGGCACTTCCTTGTCTTGTATGCAGCTAACCCGGGTTTGATCCATGAAACCTTATATTGTCCTTTGAGCCAGGAGTAAGCCCTGAGCATCACTGGGTGTGGCCCCAAAACAAACCAAAAAGATAGATAATGGAAGAGCAACTTCTGATAGCAAGGGAAGTTAAACTATACACAGACACAGTTAAACTATACACATATACACACATATTCTTTACACTCCTAAATTAATTGATGTGAGTTTTCTGACCCTAGGCTACTGCTTCTTGGTCCTCCTTATCTTCACATTCCAGAATACTCTGTTTCTTAATATGTGCCTTATTTCACCTTGTTCCTGGACTGGAATGATAGCACAGTGGGTAGGGTGTTTGCCTTGCATGCAGCTGACCCAGGTTCGATTCCTCTGTCCCTCTCGGAGAGCCTGGTAAGCTACTCAGAGTATCCCGCCCACATGGCATAGCCTTGCAAGCTATCCGTGGAGTATTCAATATGCCAAAAGCAGTAACAACAAGTCTCACAATGGAGACATTACTGGTGCCCACTCAAGCAAACAATGGGATGGGACGACAGTGTTGCAGTGCCTTATTTCAAGACCCAGATTAAGTCCTCTCTTCAAAGAAGCTTTACCAGGGCCTGAGAGACAGTACAGGGGTTAAGATACGTTGCCTTGAATATGGCTGACTGGGTTTGATCCTCAACACTGAGCCAGGATTAGCCCTGAGGGCTTCAGGATGTGAACCAACTCCCCACAAAAAACAAAGCTATGTCTAACCCTCTTTCCCAAAAGATTTTGATCTTTTTCAGTACTGGTCTTTATCTTCTTCTAAGTATTCCTGTGCCTCAAAGATGTGTGTATATGCCAAACCTTGGGTCAAAGTAGCTTAAGAGTCCCTCTCTAATGAGCTTCACATTTTATAGCCAGTTGAACCCACTGTCTGTTGTGTCAGAAACAAGTTTGTCTGCCTCCAGAGTTTGAGTCTGATGATCTGTCCTTGAACACGGTCTTATATTCCTTTGGTGAGTCCAGTTTAAGGGAGTTGGGATAGTCTTTCTAGTTCCACAAAAGTCTTAATTCACCTTTACTTCCAGTGAGAACTTGCTGTCTGGCATCATGATACCTGAAGTGAAGGCCACCTTTTACCAAGGGGATCCTCGCCCTGCCCTCACCTCTGTTACTCACCTGGCACTAAGCATGGTGCCAGATCTTGTTTTATTTTAGATTTAGATGTTTTATTTTAGATTTAGATGTTACACATGAACATTGACTAGTGATTATGCAGAACTCTGCCACCAAAACTAGAATGAGTAATTTGTACTGGTATATAATTTCCAGGTGATTTGTACAAACAGTCATCATTATAGGCCAGAGATATGATAGTACAGGGGTTGAGGCAATTGCCTTCCATGTGGCGAGCCTGGTTCCATTTAAAAAAATTTTTTTTAAATTTTACTGAATCACTGTGAGATAGTTACAAACTTTCATGTTTGGGTTACAATCTCACAATGAAACACCCATCCCTCCACCCGTGCGTGCACATTCCCCACCACCAATATCCCGGGTATACCCCCCCTTTCCCACCCTCCCCCTGCCTCTAAGGCAGACAATATTCCCCATACTATCTTTCTACTTTTGGGCATTATAGTTTGCAACACAGACACTGAGAGGTCATCATGTTTGGTCCATTATCTACTTTCAGCATGCATCTCCCATCCCAACTGGTTCCTCCAGCCATCATTTTCTTAGTGATACCTTCTCTATCCCATCTGCCTTCTCCCTCCGCTCATGAAGCAGTCTTCCAGCTATGGGGCAATCTCCCTGGCCCTTGTATCTACTGTCCTTGGGTGTCAGCCTCATGTGATGCTACCCTATACTCCACAAATGAGTGCAGTCCCTCTATGTCTGTCCCTCTCTTTCTGACTCATTTCACTTAGCATGATACTCTCCATGTTTATCCATTTATAAGCAAATTTCATGACTTCATCTCTCCTAACAACTGCATAGTATTCCATTGAATAGATGCACCAAAGTTTCTTTAACCAGTCATCTGTTTTAGGCACTCGGGTTGTTTCCATATTTTGGCTATTGTGAACAGTGCTGCAATGAATATATAGATACAGATGTCATTTCTACTGTGCTCTTTTGCATCCTTGGGATATATTCCCAGAAGTGGTATTGCGGGGTCATATGGAAGCTCAAGTTCTAGTTTTTGAAGGACTGTCCATATTGTTTTCCAGAAAGGCTGGACCAGTTGGCATTCCCACCAACAGTGAAGGAGTGTCCCTTTTCCCCCACATCCACGCCAGCACTGGTTGCTTTTGTTGTTTTGAATGTGTGCCAGTCTCTGTGGTGTGAGATGATATCTCATTGTTGTTTTGATTTGCATCTCCCTGATGACTAGGGATGTGGAGCATTTTTTCATGTGCCTTTGGACCATTTGTATTTCTTTTTTGAGGAAACTTCTGTTCATTTCTTCTCCCCATTTTTTGATGGGGTTGGAGGTTTTTTTATTATACAATTCTACAAGTATCTTGTATATCCTGGATATTAATCCCTTATCAGATGGGCATTGGGTAAATGTTCTTTACCATTCTGTGGGCTCTCTCTGTCTTAGAGTCTCTGTTTCTTTTGAAGTGCAGAAGCTTCTTAGTTTGATGCAGTCCCATTTGTTTATGTTTGCTTCCACTTGTATGGTCAGTGCTGTTTCCTCCTTAAAGATAGTTTTAGCTTCAACGTCATGGAGAGTTCTGCCTACATTTTCTTCTGTGAACTTTATAGATTCATGTCTGATATTGAGGTCTATAATCCACTTTGATCTGACTTTTGTAAGCCTGATTCCATTCTTGATGCCGCATGGTCCCCTGGGTACTACTGGGATTGACCCTAAGCACTACTTGATATGGCCCCCCAAACCACCCAAAACAAATAATCAGCAAAATAATTATTATTATTATAGAGGCTTTGAATATTCATGGAGCCCTTAATAATTTTCAAATTCTTGCTAATTTATTTAGAAATGTGGAAGACATGGTCTCTTTCCTCAAGGATTGCTGTAGAGAAACTTTCCAGAAATAAAGAACTTCATACCAAGCTGCAAGTTATTGACAAATTGAGTTTACAGAAATCAAGCAACCAATTTGATCACTACATTTTGAAGTGTGGTAGACCTTAGCATTTCACAAGAACAAAGAATGAGAGGGCCAGAGAGGTTGTATAACAGGTAGGATGCTTGCCTTGCATGCAGCCAACCTGGATTCAATCCCCAGCATCCCATATGAGCACTGAACTCTTCTAGGAATGATTTTTGAGTGCAAAGCCAAGAGTACTGCTTAAGCATCTCCAGGTATGACCCCCAACCTGCCCCAAAATGAATGAGTACCAAGAATTTATAGCAATATAATCTGTGTATGTGAATGGGAACAGCAGTAGAATGCACAAAATAAAGTTGTCAAAAGACCAACAGACATAAATGTGATATAATTGAATGAAAGATAGGAAAAATTCCAGGTTAGACTCATTTTGATTGTATTAGTATACAAGTTCACCTATAAGAACAAAGACCTAAACATAACATCTTAAATAAAATAGATTGATTTTTTCTTTATGTTAACTATCCAAATATGAGTTGTTGAGGGCTAGTAAGGTAATTCTATAACACCAGATACCTTCACTCCTTCTGCCATCCTTGACATGCAGCTTCCATTTGGAAGACTGAGATGACTAATCAAGATTCTGCCATCATAAGGCAGGAGAGGTAGTACAGTGGGCAGGGCACTTGCCTTGCATGCAGCTCACCTATGTTTGATTCCTGACCATCCCAGAAGGTCCCCTGAACACCACCAGGAGTAATTCCTGAGTGCAGAGCCAGGAAAAATCCTGATTCTCTCGTCATGTTTCATTATAGTCAATGGGAAGAACAAAAGGACGAAGGCATGATTATGCGAAAGGCATGATTCAGAAGTGAAGCACATCACTTCTGTTAACATCCTACTGATCAAAACTTAGTCACATGGTCTTATTTAGCTACAAGGGAGACTGGAAAAGTGTGGTTCTCAGATGGTCTGCCATTTGCTTGACTAAAACTAAGTGGATCTTATAATTAGAGGAACAAAAGGATGTGTAAAGGAGCATTGGGGATACAGCTCAGTGGTAGAGCATCTGTCTTGCATGTATAGTTAGAAGCTTGGTTTCTTCTGTGCTATCCCCCTCAAAAATGTACATTCTGGGACTGGAGAGATTGTTTGCATAGGCTGTTTGCCTCTATGCAGCCAACCTGGTTTCAGGCCCTGCTCTCCATTTTGTTCCCTGAGCATCACCAGGAGGGATCCCTTTGTGGAGGGCCAGGAGTAAGCTCTGAACACGATCGAGTGTGTCACTGTCATCACTGTCATCCGTTGTTCATCGATTTGTTTGAGTGGGCACCAGTAACGTCTCTCACTGAGAGACTTATTGTTACTGTTTTTGGCATATCCAATATCCAATACGCATGGGTAGCTTGCCAGGCTCTGCATCAAGTATGCACCCCCTAAAAACAAAATAGAAACAATAACAAGAAACATTCCATGGTATGAGCAGTAAATCAAATAGGGATTTAACAAAAGTGCGACAGAGAGAGGTGACTTTGCTGCAACTATCAATCAGATGCTAAAATGGAAATCAGTAAGTTTTCTAATTGCTTAAACTTAAAATTAGTTCTCTTTTGACAAAGCTGGCTCTTTGCTCCATGTGTCTATTTTCCTTTTCTCAATTTTGGTTTCCCTTCTATCTTGACTTTATCTACCCTAACACATTCTGCAATAGCTAACAGGCCTAAAAGGTTAGGGCACGGGCAAAGGTTACACTCATTCAATTAGAAACATTTTCTTCAGGGCCTGCTCTACCCAAAAAACCACTCTAAGAGCTTGGATTAATCAATGAAGAAACCTAGTGGTCTACTTTGTGTAGTTTGTGTAGAATTCTAGTAGGGGCTGGGGGACACAGTGAAAGAGAAACATTAGTTCCTGTGAAAACAAAGCCAAGTATATCTCAGATAAGACTTTTAGCTCCTAGCTGAAGAGAGGCAACCTTCTGTTCTAGTCTTGTATAGCAGCACTTTCACGGCATACCCCATATATTTATATATGGCCTCCAGACATTTGCTGGAAAATTCTTAACAATATAAATATCTCTATCACCCCTTGGATCAAAAGCTTTTTGAGAGAAAACATTGGCAATCTTGACTCATGCTTTTCCATAATGAGCTGGCTCAATATATTACTTAGCTGCACTTCTTTGATGCATTAGAAATACATGTAAGTACTTTAAGGGGAAACAAGAGTTGACAATTTGTTCTTAAGGATTCTGGGCAATCTTATGCCTTAAAACAAGCTAAATGAAACAAAAACTCAAGTGCAATCAGCATTTCTGTTAACACTCTACTCTAGATCTATGATTGTCTACCTGCACACTGCCCTCATTAACTTCTTCTAGATGGTAAAAAGCACCAGACATCCAAAGTTCATACCCCATTCTCTCATATGAAGGAATATGGGATTCATTGTCATGTTTAGGGGCTGGAGCGATAGCACATCAGGTAGGGTGTTTGCCTTGCACGAGGCCGACCCGGGTTCTAATCCCAGCATCCCATATGGTCCCCTGAGCACTGCCAGGGGTGATTCCTGAGTGAAGAGCCAGAAGTAACCCCTGTGCATCGCTGGGTGTGACCCAAAAACCAAAAAAAAAAAAAAAATCATTGTCACGTTTATTCAAAAGCAAACTCCAGTTGACCTGGCTCTGGTAAGGCATCTTGAGCACCAATGACTAAAGAATCAGGATAGCAGAAAAGACATAATCCTGGGAACCTATTTCTTGAATATTTTGAGCTGAGCAGTGACTGTAGTCTTGGCCTGGGAGCAATTGAGGGTTATATCCGAGAGCATATCATAAATCAATCTTTTAAAATATGGAACCAAGTCTGAGCAGATTAAAAGCAGTATTATTCTGAAAATGTGCATTAATTCCATCTGCCAGGGTCAAATACCAGTTTGTATAATCTCTCTCTCTCTCTCCCTCCCTCCCTCCCTCCCCCTCCCCCCACTTTCACACTCTCCCTCCTTCTCTCTCCCTCTCCCTCTCGCTCCCTCCCTCCCTCCCTCTCTCCTTCCCTTCCTCCCTCCCTCCCTCTCTCTGCCTCTCTCTCTCTGTCTCTCTCTCTCTGTCTCTCTCTCTCTCCCTCTTGCTCTCGCTAGCTCGCTCGCTCACTTGCTCTCCCTCTCACCATCCGCATTTGGTGGACTCGGGCCGCTCCCCCACCCAGGGCGGCCCATGCCGTGGGGCAGACAGAGGAGGAAACAAGGCCAAGCCAGTTGATTGATCAGTTGCTGTTTATTCCATCCCCCCCATGCGCCTCTCTGAGCCCCCCATTCTAGTCTCACACTGCCCCTCATTCCTGTCTCTTCCTGTCTCTCCCATTCATCTCTTCCACTCATCTCTCTGTGCTCCATCTCGCAGCTGCATCTCTCGTCTCTGCACGTGCCTTGCACACGCCTGCTCCTGAATTCTTCCTCTACATTCTTCTCCCTCTGCCCCCCTTAGTATCTCCACACTCCATCTTGCTGCCCTGGTCTCTCTCTCTCTCTCTCTCTCTCTCTCTCTCTCTCTCTCTCTCTCTCTCCCTCTCCCTTCCAGCAAAACCAACATATCAACATATCAAAAGCCCTTCTTCTGCTCAAGGGCAAATTAGGGGTGTTTCTGCTCTCCTTAGTCCAATAACTTAATTAACATCTTAATTCTACTTCTTAATGTTAGTTATTTTGTATGGACACAGTAAGAGATACATTGAGCTTGTAGGGTGGCTCTCCTGGGGACATCTCGCACAGACTCTGACTACAGTGCTCAGGCTGGATTAATCATTCCTAACCCTAATAGGGTCTGAATCTAGTTATTGCTTTTTGGATCATGACAGCATTTGTCCATGCTCTTAACTTATAGTTAAGCATAATGGCACTTTGGCCAGGCCCATTTCGATGCCAGGGTAGCATATAGCTCACAGCTTGCCCTGGGTCCACCCATCCCCTCATCAGAACCCTGCTTTGGGGGTGCTAGGAAGTAAGGGCAACTGAGGTTTAGGTCGAGAGAACAGATGCCCCAGAGGTAATATTATCTGGAGTCAATTAACTCCCATGATACAAAAGCATAGCATTAACTGTCTTCTTGTGCCCATACAAAAAGGATATTGCGCTGAATTAACTATGCAAAGAACTTAAGGAGAAGAGAAAAACAATTTTACAAGTTAACAGAGCACAAAGAAAGAGGTTACAAATAAACACAGATAAATGGGAGCACTGTGATGGGAGTAACCCAATACACCTAAGCTCCCTGTGGCCAGGTGGAAAGAACAAAGCAATGTTATCCTACACCAGGTCTTTACCTTTTAAAAAAAATTAGAAAGGGGAGCCTACACTGTAGTGTTCAGGGGTTACTCCTGGCTCTGGACTCAGGAATTACTCCGGGGACCATGTAGGATGTCAGGCATTGAACCTGGGTCAGCCCACATATAAGACAATACCTTACCCACTGTACTATCTCTCCAGCTTCAGGGTTTACTTTTTTGAGAGAATCTTTTAAACTGTATCATGAATAGCAAGTTAGTTAAGCATAAAGTCACAAGCAGGAATGTGTGTTAATTATGGTGTGTTTTTCTTTTTAATAGGCCTCATGCATCTTTCAAAGTTATCAGTCCACAGCAAATATATAATTCAGCAAGTTCAGTGCTATCCAGAGAAAATTATCTTTAAAAAACAAATGCCTGAAAAACCCTCCAGGATATTGAAGATAAAGGTATCTTCAAAGATGACACAGGACTAAGCAATCTAGTAAAAACAGAGATCAACAAATGGGACTACATTAAACTAAAAAGCTTCTACACCGCAAAAGATACAGCGACCAGAATACAAAGACTATCTACAGAATGGGAAAGGATATTTACACAATACCCATCACATAAGGGGTTGATATCAAGGGTATATAAAGCACTGGTTGAACTCTACAAGAAGAAAACATCCAACCCCATCAAAAAATGGGGCGAAGAAATAAACAGAAACTTTACCAAGGAAGAGATACGAATGGCTAAAAGGCACATGAAAAAGTGCTCTACATCACTAATCATCAGAGAGATGCAGATCAAAATAACCATGAGATACCACCTCACACCACAGAGACTAGCACACATCCAAAAGAACAAAAGCAACCGCTGTTGGAGAGGATGTGGGGAGAAAGGGACCCTTCTACACTGCTGGTGGGAATGCCGACTAGTTCAGCCCTTTTGGAAAACAATATGGACGATTCTCAAAAAACTAGAGGTTGAGCTCCCATTTGACCCAGCAATACCACTGCTGGGAATATATCCCAGAAAAGCCAAGAAGTATAGTCGAAATGACATCTGCACTTATATGTTCATCGCAGCACTGTTTACAATAGCCAGAATCTGGAAAAAACCCGAGTGCCCTAGAACAGATGACTGGTTGAAGAAACTCTGGTACATCTATACAATGGAATACTATGCAGCTGTTAGAAAGAATGAGGTCATGACGTTTGCATATAAGTGGATCAGCATGGAAAGTATTATGCTAAGTGAAATGAGTCAGAAAGAGAGAGACAGACATAGAAAGATTGCACTCATCTGTGGACTATAGAATAACAGACTATAAGACTAACACCCAAGAATAGTAGAAATAAGTACCAGGAGGTTGTCTCCATGGTTTGGAGGCTGGTCTCTCATTCTGGGCAACTCAGAGAAGGGAACACCAAGTAAAATGTGATTGGAGGTCATGTGGGGGAAAGATGATGCGGGCCCAATATAGACTAGAGACTGAACACAATGGCCACTCAACACCTTTATTGCAAACCACAACACCTAATCAGAAAGAGAGAACAAAAGGGAATACCCTGCCATAGTGGCAGTGTGGGGCGGGGGGAGACAGGACTGGGGAGGGCGGGGAGGGATGTTGGGTTTACTGGTGGTGGAGAATGGGCACTGGTGAAGGGATGGGTTATCAAACTTTGTAAGGGAGAAGCATGAGCACAAAAATGTATAAATCTGTAACTGTACCCTCACGGTGACTCACTAATTAAAAATAAACTATTAAATTAAAAAAAATGCCTGAGGCTTTAATGTACTAAACACCATGGACCCTTTTAGTACTTTAAAGTACTAAAAACCATGGACCCTTTTAAATATCAAATGCCAAGGTTCCAGGAAAATAGCTCGAGGCTTATAATCTATTTTTTTAATATATGGTGGTGATGTGCATTTTAATTTTTTTTCTCCTGCAAATGAGAATGTTTGGAATCAAATAATACTTCCTTCCTTTGTAATTTAGAGTGACAGCAGAGGAGCTAGATGTCATTATATTTGGAATACCAGGTCAGGGCCTCTGTTTTTCCAGTTTTGTGAAGTCCCTAAAGTAGACATATTGTGGGAGCATACAGATGGTATTTTCAATTATGTACTCTAGAAGTGAACTGGAGCGATAGCACAGAGGGTAGGACATTTGCCCTGCACACAGCAGACCCAGGTTCGATTTCTCCATCCCTCTTGGAGAGCCCAGCAAGCTACGAAGAGTATTCCCCCTCCCCTCCCCGCATGGCAGAGCCTGGCAAGCTACCCGTAGTGTATTCTATATGCCAAAAACAGTAGCAACAAGTCTCACAATGGAGACGTTACTGGTGCCTGCTGGAGCAAAATCTATGAACAAGGAGGACAGTGAGGACCCTAGAAGTGAAACATTGTGTCCTGCCTCCTACATCACATAAAAGGTTCAGTCTGATTTCCATGCCTAGCTGAAACAGGTTGCAAAGTTAAGCTCTCTAGAAGGCAAACTAAAATAAACGCCTGTGGTCACATGCCTTCCAGGGTTAAAGAGCTCAAAAACTGGTTTGGTTTGGTTTTTGATCACCTTAATTTTTTTTCAATCATCTTAAGTGGGTTAATTGGTCAGTGACAGGTAACAAATCTATCAGATCATTGTTTTAAAAACTTTTCTTTGTGTGTGTGTGGGGGGGGGGGGTGTGCAGTGTGTGGGGAGAGAGTTATGACAAGAATGGTCAGAAAGTGTTTCAAATCCAAGACTGTTTTTCAGTTTCCAGAACTAGTCAACAACAGTGGCAGCTCCTGCAATTACTGAGTGACCTCTCCCCTCATACTCTCTGGCCTATGAGAAATGTGTTCACACCTGTGAGAAATAAGTGCCCACACACAGCACTCAGGACTCAGGTCGTATCAGCCTCATCCTTTTGGAACTGATAGACAATTTGTCTATTTTTACTTTGACTAGACTCTACTTCCGTTTACCTCAAGCATATCCTTTAAAGACTTCTCTTCCTACCCCTTCCTTCCTCTTTCCCACAGTTATTTATAAATTCTGTGTACTTGTTTATCACTGTCACTGTCATCTCGTTGCTCATCGATTTGTTCGGGCGGGCACCAGTAACGTCTCTCGTTGTGAGACTTATTGTTACTGTTTTTGGCATATCCAATACGCAGGGGTAGCTTGCCAGGCTCTGCCGCGCAGGCTCGATACTTAGTAGCTTGCCAGGCTATCCAAGAGAGGCAGAGGAATCGAACACGGGTCAGTCGAGTGAAAGGTGAACGCCCTACCACTGTGCTATCACTTGAGAAAAGAATAATCTTCAAAATTAGCTGCTGAGATTTTTTCCAACTGACCAGCTTTGCGATTAGGTGCCTCCTTTCGGGCTGTGATCAGGGTTTACTCATAGCTCTGTGCTCAGTGATCTTTCCTGGTGGGTCTCAGGGAATTTATGGGGTGCTGGGGATTGAACCCAGGTCAGCCATGCACTGGGCAAGCATCCTGCCTGCTGTACTATGTCTCTAGCCAGGTGCTCCTTTTAAGCATCACAGACACGTTTATCCATCTCTTATTAGATCTGCTTGGAACGAGGAGACCAACAGCAGGAAGGTTGGTGACTCAAACACAGAACCCCCCAAACAAACTAACAAACTAATGACTCACATGCTGGAACTGGGGAGATTCTGAGGCTTTCCTTTGCCAAAAAATGCAAATGCAAACAACATTCCCATCCATGGGAGGTCAAGCTGGCGCTTCCTGTGCTGGGGCTCTCTGAGGTGGCAGCGAGTCAGGGATGTGTCACCAACTCAGACACAGAGTTTACTGGGTCACTAGATGGAGCCCGCCTGGGTTGCGATTTCTTTTCTTTTCCAAGTGTCTGTTGGAGAAAATCTGATGCATCCTGTGTGAGTCAGTGGTGAGTGTTTTCTGTTTCTGGGGTAAGGACATTTTACTCACCACTTTTCCTCTGCCCCTCCCTTGCTGGTTTTAATTGTGATTTTAATTAACAAGCGTGTCATCTGAGCGGAGGCGGGGCCTTTCATTAGAATTTCTTTGTCTGGCTGTGTGGTCTTTGGTTGGCAACTTGGATCTTATAATGATAAAATATATATACATATATATATATGTATATATATATATCGGAGGCTGGGGGAAATGCTTTTTCTTTCAAAAGTACAAAGGTTTTACTGAATTTTAACCCATAGGGCCCTTCATTTATATATAGATAGATAGATTTTTTTTTTTAAATGAGTGAAGATGGGGATCTTTTGTGGCAAAGTGCTTTGAAACCCTGAGATGAAAGAGAACCCATAAAGAGAAATTAACCTCATTTATTTTTTAAGCAGCATTTTGCATGCGTGTGTGGACAAATGTAATTTGAGGCAACTTGAATTAAGAGCCTCCTCTTTGCTCTCTTTGTGACCCTCCCTGCCTCCAGTGGAAATGAAGGGCGTCTTTTTCAATTTCCGTGTCTCTATTTTCCAACCAGAGCCTGCCTGGGGAAAAGCAGATGTCGGGTTGTAACAAACCCTTAGCCCTGATTCTAGACCTGGAACCCGTCTTCGGCTAAATCCCCACCCCACCCTCCATACTCTTCATTGCCCATTGTGGGTCTGAAATCATTAATGTGTTTGTGGCAAAGACCTTTAATAGCACTTTAGGACAAGGTTCATCTTAGCTGGACTGCCTTGAATATTGCCAACATATTGGAATACATGCTTGACAACTGCTTTACCATTTGCTTTTTCTTTTAAAGACAACTAGTGTAGTGGGGGTGAAGGTGGGCTGGGGGCAGAAACACCAGTTTGGAATTTCCCCTACCAAAGTAAATTTGGGTGTTTCTGAGACTGGATTTAGATCTCTGTTTTCCTCCTTACTGTCTTTGGGGGTTTTGAGCTGGAGGAAGGCACACACAGTCATTGATCAGATGGGAACAAAATGCCTTCTAGCGGGTGGCAGGAAAGTGTGCTCCTCTAGTCCCAGCTACTCCGGAGGCTGAGGCCAGAGGGTCACTGGAGTCCAGTTCTAGGATGTAGATGGGCTGTTCGCACTAGCACTGGCACTAGTATGATGGCAAGAGGAACTGGACACCAGGTTGTTTATGGAGGGGTGAACTGGACCAAATCAGAAATGGAGCAGATTAAAATTCCCGTGCTTATCAAAATGCCTTTTGGTGTCAGAGGACAAGTCAAAAGCTTAGTGACTTAGGGACCAGGGATATGATTCTGCAGTAGAATGCTTGCCTTGCATGAGCAAGGCCCTGGGTTCAAATCCTGGTACTGGAAGGTGGGAGAGGTGGAGAACTCAATTAACCTCTGGGAGCAGTGCTGGATGATGGACTCAGCCTGACGACCCAGACATATTTGTTATGGACTAAATATTTACAAATACCCTGCCCCATTCATGTGTTAGAACCTTAAGTTCCCAAGGCTTCTGGGTTTTTTAAAGATTAAAAAAATAAAAGATTATGAGAGTGGGGCCATCTTGTTGGTACTAGTGGTCTTAGAAGAAGTAGGAAACCAAGTTAGCTGCTTCTCCTGGCGGCTTTGAATGAGGGAGGGGAAAATGAGATGTTGATGGGAATATATGCCAGAAGATTACCCAGAAGACATTGGGTAATCTTCTGAGAGCATTTACAAAAGCAATCTAAACCTAGTATATCTCTTCGTCTGCCTGGCCCTGATGAGATTTGAATAATGGCAGATAGCTCCGTCTCATGAACCGTAACCCTAGGGCTACGGTTTTCTCGCTCTTACATATTGGAATTATTTGCAGTGTTTGAAAGATGATTCTGATTGAATTGGCCTAGGGTACAAAGAATATCAGGAAGTTATGAAGCTCCTCGAATGAATCTAGTGTGCTGTCAAGGTTGAGAATCTCTCCAGCTGAACTGAGAGTTAGATCTCTACAGCTGGGGACAGAGTTCAGCAGGTTGAAGCACATGCCTTGCAAACAAGAGCCCTAGTTTTGATGCCAGCACTGCATGGAGTAACCCCTGAGAACTGGAGTAGCCCTCCCAAGGCTGTTGGATGTGGTGCCCAAACAACAATAATAACAAAGAACCTGATCCGTTTCATACAGCTATTTAATGAACCAGTCTTAAAATTCTAACTTAACTCCTATCCACACGGCTCATAAGGTATTCCTTCAAATTCCTTCATTTGTGTATTTGCCTTGCACGCGACCGACTCAGGTTCGATTCCTCTGTTCCTCTCGGAGAGCCCGGCAAGCTACCGAGAATATCCCGCATGGCAGAGCGATATGCCAAAAAGCAGTAACAATTCTCACAATGGAGATGCTCCTTGGGCCCACTTGAGCAAATCGATGAACAAATGGACGACTGTGCTACAGTGATATTTGTCTTCCGGCAGACTCAGTGGGCCAATGAAGACAAAGACTTCTGTCTTATCTGTGTCTAAATATCTTCCGAGAACAGCAGTGAATGACTGAGGCCACGGAGAGTACTGACCTGAACCCTATACATACTGCTGTGTTTTTTTTATATACACAGTCTGATTTGCAACATGGTTTTCTAGGTATTTCCAAGTTGACAAAGTTTGATTTATAAACTAGGCTCAGTAAGATTTTAATAGAAATATCTAATAATAACAACAATTTTAGCATACTTCAGTAAAAGTTTTATGTCTTCCTCTTTCCCTTTCTCAAAATAGCTTGTTGAATGTTACATTTTAGTACCAATTAAACAGGAAAATTTGAAAGTATGGGTAATAAAAGTGTAGATAAAAATATGCATGTATTGATGGCTAGTTGTGCTCCAACATAGATTGGTCTTAAATTGAGCATGATCCTGGGATTTGCTTTATCTACATCTCAGGGGTTACTTTTATTTTTCTCCAATGTTTAATCTCTGGCTTCTTGAATCTCATGCATTCTTACTGTTTAAACTTTCACATTAGTGGATTATATCTCTTAGTAGTTTCCTTAGCAAAACTCTATCACTTGTCACTTGTATCACTTGTCATTCCATTGATCTTCGATTTACTCAAGCGGGTGCCAGTAACGTCTCCATTTGTCCCTGTCGCGTGTTAGTGTAGCCCAGTGGTATCTGCTCACTCCAGGAACACGAAGAGCCTCAAACCATTCATTCAGGGTTTTGACGAAGAAGTCTGACCATCTCGTAGGTGGGTGGCCACTTCGTCTTTTGACGTCCCATGGAATCCAGCTGGTAACAGCTCTAGTCTAGCGGTCATCTCTAATCACATTACGTGTTTGGCCCACCTGATTTTTGATGCCTTGGCAAGCAAAACTATACAGAAGGAAAAATCATATGAGATTTTGCATATTCAGAACTGTATTTATTTTTGCCTCAAAATTGACTGGTAGTTTGCCTGAGTATAGATTTCCAGAGAGGAATAAATCTTCTTTTAGGCTTTTGAAAACATTGATTATGTTCTATGTTCTGGGTTCTGCTAGAAAATTCACTGCCCTTCTAATAACCAACCCTTTGTTGACTACTCATATCCACATTCTAGAATTTAGAATCTTCTTTGCTATCATTATTCTGAAATTCATGATAGCATTCTTTGGCATGAGTTTGTCTTCATTCATTCTTTTTCTTGGTTTTTGATGAAATTCCTTCATCTGGAAACAGTGTGCTTTAGTTCTGAGAAATAGTAGTTTAATTATTTCTTTGACAATTTTCTCTCCTCTAATTGTCCATGTTCTATCTTTGTGGAACTCACATTAATTAGTTGTTGATGTTCATGATTCATTCTCTATTTATTATGTTTTAGTTGTAATTTCTGTGGCTCTGCTTTTTTAGTTTCACTTTCTGGGAGTTCTCTTTGATTTTATCTTTTAGGGCCAGGATGTGGCTCAGTGGTAGAGCACTGGCATTTGGGAGACCCTGAATTCAATCTTTGACACTGAAAAAAAAAATCTTAATTTTATCTTTTAACACTTTTATTTGAGTTTTTCATGTCTACTGTAGTGTTATTATATAACAAAGTATTTTTCATTCTGCTTACTTCCTTTCATCTCATTTTCTTCTGACCTAAGTATATTAGTAATATTAATTTGCATTTTTCTAACCTGCTTACCTCTGCCTTCTGTAAGTGGTTTTCCTCTGTATTCTTTTTCTTATTAAATATTTTCCTTAAATTGTCATTGATTTTTCCATTATGTTTAAAATGAGAGATTCTAAAACTCATTTAAAATGCTTTCTTTTGGTGGGACCCAAAAGAGGGATACTCAGAAGGATTTGGGATTCCCCCATGGGCAGCTTATGTCACATTGGGTACTAGTTAACATCACTGGATATTTTGTTCTTATTTTAACCTGAAAATCACCCGATTTTTTCTGAAAGAAAAGTCTAGGTATGTTTTCTGGCTCTGAAATATGGTTTGTAACCTTGGAGCAAATTATAAGTATCTCTTTACTGACTTCCTTCCTCTTTCATATCGCAAACGTGTACTGTGAACGGCATTCTCTAGTACTCTAAGTGATTTATTCCCTTACCAGACTCACTGGTAGAGCAATGAGGGGCTTCGTGATTATAATAGATGTGCTTTCTAGGAATAGATTTAAAGGCTTAGCTTTCAGAAATGACAGTTGTTTTAATATTTTCAAGATAGATTGAATTTTAAGACAGGCCAAAGTTTAAGATAGCTCAAATTTTGAGGTTTATTTGGTAGTGTTTCTTGGATGATTTTAACCTACAGTGTTAAGAGGTATATCATTATTACCATTACCAGTAGTCCATTCTTATCTAAGAAATAAATTTAGGTCAAGCCTGGATTTGCTCTACTACTTCATTTTGTCCAAAGAAAATCATTTTGGTTGTTTTTAGGGCTGGCTTTCTTCTGGGCTTGGCATTTCTTGCGTGAATAACCATAGCAATGGGCTGCTTTGAGGAACATTTTTAAAGGAAAGACAGAAATTTCATCATGCTTCAGGTCATAAACCTTGCAGCTGAAATGTTTCCCAAGTGACAGCACTTATGTATTTGTGACTTATTGGAGAGTTTGGTTGTTCCAGAATAAGAGTAGAAAAGTCAACATTTTAAAGCAAATAGTGAACTGATTTAGAAAGGCTCACCCAATTCTTTGAGGTTATTTGACATCTGTTTGTGTGTGTGTGTGAGAGAGAGAGAGAGAGAGAGAGAGAG
>JASTTN010011763.1:60535-79421 GCA_030324115.1 Sorex maritimensis
AGAGAGAGAGAGAGAGAGAGAGAGAGAGAGAGAGAGAGAGAGAGAGGTCTGGAAAAATTGTAGTCAGTGCTCTAGTAGGTTTAATACTGAGCAGAAGTCCCTGCCCTTGGTCCCTAAATGAAATAACCAACACTGCAGTGCTAAGGACAAATACAACTCCTAAACAGTTTGCAAAGTCTTTCATCTGAGACATTTTTATGAGTAGACACAGGGCTTCTGAATGCATCAAACAGTTGGACTGAAGCCTGGAAAGTTACTCTGGTGTGTTTGAACAAACCATAGCCTACGATATACTGAAGCATTCCTTTTATAAAATGGGAACATTAGGGTTTGTGTGTGTGTGTGTGTGTGTGTGTGTGTGTGCCAGTGACCAAATTCAGGACCTTATACATATGATGTGTGTGCTCTATCAATGAGCTATACATGGGGTGTCGTTCTTTTCCTTTGTAAAGGGACTCAGTACTTATCTTATCTCCTTCGAATTCTTAAGTAGCTAAAGTATTTGTCTGAAAAATCTTTTCAAAAATATTACTTTTATTCCTTCACAAGGCTAGGAAACATTAAATCAAGAAGTTCAATACTGGATCTGCAGTTCACATTGCATTAAAAAGAAAATTTTCCCAACTTATAAAATCCTCTCTTTTTTTGTCTCTCTCTCTCAAATTTCATTAAACTTTGTAATATTTTTAGATGTCCAGACACTAAGGTATCTGTGTGTGTGTATGTGTGTGTGTGTGTGTGTATTGCCCGGGGCACATGTTTTTAAGTGTTTTTTTTTTGCCCGGGGCACATGTTTACCCGTGAGCAAGACTGTGAGGTCATGTTTATCACAGCTGGATTCTGGATTCCTAGGGAAGCTGCTGCCCACACCCATGAGAACCTCGAGGAGACAACACTGACGTCTGGGGTGCGGGACACAGGGACATGGAGCCTAGCGACACCACCAGCCTAGCTGTGGGACAAGAGGCCCGGTTAACATTGCAGCCCAGACAATGGTGGCAGCTCTCAGATCTGAATCACTGAATCCGACTGAAGCACCAGGCCCCTGTCAGTCCACAGCCCTGCTCTCCCTCATCTCCCCTCCTTTGCAGAGACAGGCGACAGAGTGCTGACAAGCCCATCAGTAGGATAGGTTTTAGGATTTTCTTTCTTTTTTGGGACACATCCAGCGATGCTCAGGGGTTACTCTTGACTCTGCACTCAGGAATTACTACTTGGCAGTGCTCGGGGACTTTAAAGAGGAAAGCCCTAAGCTATCCCTACTATAGAATAGACAGAGGTATAAATTCCTTATGTTGCACTTAGATAAATGCGTAGGGCTTTTGTGCAATATGCTGTAGAACGCTATGGTTGCAATGCATATAACCTCCCAAAATTTGTGATTTGAAATATGGATCACTGGAGGTGATTGGATCTTGAAGGTGGGCTTGTCATGAATGAGATTATGAGTGCTTTTCTTGCATGTGGCAGTCCCAGGTTCCATCACCAGCATCCATTTGTTCCCCCAGCACTCAGTAATTCCTGAGTGAAGAGCCAGGAGTAACCCCTGATTATCACAATGTGGTCCCAAAACAAAACACAAAGAACAGATTTGAATTTATGAAAGAAAGCTCTCTTGTCCTTTTCCCCTAAGAGGATGTAATAAGAGAAAGCACTCTCAGATCCCAATCCCTAGAACTGTGAGAAATAAATTTCTGCTATTTATAGACAACCAAGCCTATGGGATTCTGTTATAGCATTTCAGATAAAGACAGGAAGAAGTTAAACAACTATCTTGGATGGAGAACACTACAGAGAAGGGAAATATTTCAGTTAAACTTTGAAATTGAGTAGAACTAGCCTGGCTTAGAAAGAATCAAGTGTATTTCCAGAAGAAGTACTACAGCATGTCAACAGAGATTAACCAGATTTGATTTATATGGTGAAGAAAATATAAATCATTAACTAATATAGACTGGATATTTGTATTTTTGAAGTTATTCTTAAGTCACATTAGTTTCTCTATGGTGTATTTCTTTTTAATAAAGACATATTATAATATATAATATATTATAATTATATATAATATACATTATATATATATAAAGACTATCTTTGATGTCTACCATATTAGAGCTATCAACAAATATACCAACAAAATCTTTGGTCTTGGTGATCAATACCCCCACCTTTAAACCAGATCATTGTACCTTATCTTCCTGGCTACTAGCCAGATCAGAAAAATTCTTATTTGTTGTATTGAATTTCTGTTGCTGTGTAACAAATTCTTTGGCTTAAAACCACACACCTATTAACTCAGTTACCATAGGCAAGGGCTGCAGCACTGTAGCTCTGTCATCCCACTGTTCGTCAATTTGCTTGAGCGGGCACCAGTAACTTGTTTACTGTTACTATTGTGAGATTTGTTGTTACTGTTTTTGGCATATCAAATACACCACAGGTAGCTTGCCAGGCTCTGCTGTGCATGCGGGATACTCTCGGTAGCTTGCTGGGCTCTACAAGAAGGACAGAGGAATCAAACCTGGGTCGGCCAGGTTCAAGGCAAATGCCCTACCCGCTGTGCTATCGTTTCTGTCCATGGCTGCTTCTCCCAGAAGGAGCATAAAATGAGGCCCCCATAATCATGCCACCAGATTCCGCACCAGGCTGTTTTCACTCGGGGCGCCCCAGAGGGGGGTGGGTAAGAGCACTCCCCTCCTTAAGGGACCCAGCCCGGGCAGCCGACCTCCACTACCCAACTGCCATCACTTTCCACACACTTGGGCCGAGCCTCACACACGAGCGAACATATTCCTGGACCGCATGGCTGCACTCCCTACCCATTTTCCATAACTACCATACCATATTTGATGGGGTTCAGACAGTAGGCAACAAATCATAGAGGGTAATATATATATGTATATATATGTGTGTGTGTATGTATGTATATATGTATATATATATATACATACATATATATGTGCCTCTTGGAGAGCCTGACAAGTTACTGAGAGTATTATGCCCACACAGCAGAGCCGTGGTGTATTTGATATGCCCCAAACAGTAACAATAACAGGTCTCATTCCCCTGACCCTGAAAGATCCTCCAATTGTTGGGAAAGATGAGTAAGGAGAGGCTGCTAAAATTTCAAGGCTGGGACGAATGGAAACACTACTGGCACCTGCTGGAGTAAATCAATGAACAATGTGATGACAGTGACAGTAACAGTACCATAGGCAAGAAGTTTGAAAATGGCTTGAGTGGATACCCTGCTCAGGATCTGATGGGCTATAATTACAATATTATCAGGTTGCATTCTCATCTGAAAGTTCAACTAAGGAAGAGTTTACCTCCAGTTCATTCAGATTGTTGGAAAAATTTAATTACTTGGATATATAGATATAAGGGCTCAACTTTTTACTGTCTTGAGTAGAAATTGCTCATAAGTTCTTGAAGTTTCATAGCTCTGACACTATGGTCTATTCCAAATCCATAAGTGGTTTTATTCTTTAACATAATCGGAAGTTCTCCTTGCATTCCTATTTGCTGACTTGAAGTTTTATATAAGCAAACATAATCATGAGAATAATATCACATTACCTTTGCTATATTCAATTTATTAGAAGCAAGTCATAGCTTCTTCCTGCATTTAAGTTAGAGTATTATACAAGGGCATGATTCATTAGAGGTCAACTTAAGGTGTGTCCACCACTTTGGTCTTCTATCTTTCATATACTGTCCTCCTGTAGTTTAATTCTCCATAGGGTAGCCAAAATGATTTATTTATTTATTTATTTTTATTTTTTATTTTAATGAATCATTGTGAGATACATTTACAGACTTGTAGACTTTCATGATTGCATTTCAGTCAAACAATGTTCAAGTACCCATCCCTCCACCAGTGCTCATTCTCCACCCCCAATGTTCCCAGTATCCCTCCCCCTACTCCCACCCCTTCCCAACCCTTGCCTCTGTGGCAGGAAATATTCTTCTTTCTCTCTTACTCTCTCTGTCCTTTTGGGTGTTATGGTTTGCAATACAGGTAACAAGCAGCCATCATGTTTGGTCCATAGTCTACTTTCAACATGGAAAAATGATTCTTTTAGGGGCTGGAGCCATAGCACAGTGGGTAGTGCATTTGCCTTGAACGCGGTGGACCCAGGTTTGATTCCCAGCATCCCATATGGTCCCACAAGCACCACCAGGAGTAATTCCTGAGTGCAGAGCCAGGAGTAATCCCTGAGCATTGCCTGGTGTGACCAAAAAAGAAAAAAAAAAGATTATTTTAAATTAGACAACTAACAATGAGATTATCTTGTCCACAACTCCCTTCTGGGTTAGAATAAGGCCCTTCTACCTCACTTGTTTTGTTTTCAATCTTTTCCTGCTTATTTCAGCATGTGTATATTTTAGCTTCCACACCAAGTATGCATGTTAATGAGAGTACTTATAACTATCATTTTCTCTACTTGAAACACTTCCCCAAAGATCTTTATGACTTTCTAGTCAACATAAAAAATACAAACTAATTTAGAAAATGAGCAGATTTTTTGATTAGATATTCCTCCAATGAATATACATGAATATATATAGATGACCAATTGGGGCATGAAAAGACGTTCAACATAATTTGTCACTAGAGAAGTGCAAATCAAATGAGCTCAACTTCACATTGATTATCACCAAAAAGTTGGGCAGTATTGGCTGGAGATATGGATCTCAGTGATAGAACATTTGCCTTACATGTGTGAGACTGAATCAGCATTTGATCCCTGGCATCATAACATACTGAATTAAAAAATTATCCTAGCACATGAAAGGAATTAAATTTAATTTTTGAAAAATTGGGGATGGGATATAGCTCAGAAGTAGAGCACATGCCTGACCTATGCAAGTTACCCTGGATTTGATCCCTAGTGTGTTATATATGAAATATAAATAAACTCCCAAAATTGAACAATGTTTGATGAGATTATGGAGAATTTTGAGCACTCACAGATTGCTGGTATAAATGGTACAGTCACCTAATAAGTTATTTGGAATTTCCCCCAAAGGCTAAACATATGATCCAGCAATTCCACCCCGTGGTAACATACTCAAGAAAATTAAATATATGCATTCCCACAAAAAGTCATACAGGATTGTTCAGAGAAGCATTATTCATTATAGCCAGAAAGTAGAAATAATTTAAATGTTCATTAACTGATAAGTAAATATGATTTAGCTTATATATTTCCAGCTATAATTATTTAGCTATAAAAAGGATCAAGGTACTATACTTGCTACAGTATGGAAGAATATTCCAAATGTGGAAAGAAAGTATAGACAAAAGGCCATATATTATTTCATTTATACTACATTCTCAGAATGTGCCATCTACAGACACACAGAGATCTTTTAGTTTCTAAGATCTTCTCTGTTCTATCACTTCTATCTTCTGATAATGTATGTGTACTTGGTTGTTTTTAAGGGTAATGAACACATTCTTGAATTTAGTGGTGATGATTATTAATTCGTGAATTTACCACACTATGAACACTAGTCTTTTTTTTTTTTCTTTTTGGGTCACACCCAGCGATGCTCAGGGGTTACTCCTGGCTTTGCACTCAGGAACTACTCCTGGCGGTGCTTGGGGGACCATATGGGATGCCGGGGATCGAACCCAGGTCGGCCGCGTGCAAGGCAAACGCCCTACCCGCTGTGAACACTAGTCTTTTCTAGAGTAAAGTTTTAGCATGCAAAAAACCACTGATCTAGTTACCTATGGAATTTTAAAGAAGTGAGTTGTGAGGACTTATTACATGAGAATACCTTCCTAAGTAGAAAGACACAGTTCCTCTTAGTCTATGGCAAGCAGAGGAACCCTCCACCCACAGCTAGAGACACTGTGGACTTTCACTCAGCCACCACATTGCTCTGATCACAGTGGCTATCAGAGGGGAAAAGACCTCCCCTCCCCCCCAGGTCTCTTCCTTAGTAAGTCAACTCTATCTTTCACTTTGTTCAATTGTCTACCACCCTTCTCCAGAAACATTCTGCTCCCTCTTTTCCCTTCCATTTATCTTTCTCACTCTCGCCCCTGCACTGCTTCTTTCCTTCATTATGTTTGCCTTTCTCCTTTCATTTAAATAGACCTCTTTTTCTCTCACTCTGTTTGCTACTCTTTGCTCCCACCTCTTCTTTCTCTTCCTGTTTGGTCCCTTTCTTAGTTGTTCACAGTAAAATATAAAGTGGAAGTAAAGTATATTTTATTTTACTTTATTTTATTTATTTTGCTTTTGGGGTCACACCCGGCGATGCACAGAGGTTACTCCTGGCTCTAAACTCAGGAATTACTCCTGACAGTGCTCAGGGAGCCATATGGGATGCTGGGAATCGAACCCGCATTGGCCGCGTGCAAAGCAAACGCCCTACTCACTATGCTTATCTTTCCAGCCCCCTTAAGTATATGTTAAAGTATTTATTAAAGAATTCTGTACTTTCTTGCTTTCTTTGCTTAGATGAAAGAGGAAATTATTTTGGTGCTTAATATTTCTTTAAAGAAAAACAACTACAAATAAATTGCAAGGTTGGTTTTGCTGTAGGGGATTATAACCAGCAATTAAAAAAGAAAGATTATACACACATGCCATATGACTAGTTACAAATAAATAACTGAGGTAAGATACTTTCATGGACATTATAAAGTGATTTGTAGGTTTGAGCAGACACTTCTGGTAAACACTGATAATATCTAGTATGGTGGTATTCACTGACAGTTCTTAATTACCATTCAGCTGTTCAGCAAGTAGAAACACCTGAATTAACCATTTAGGCTATAAAGCAGAAGCCTCCCACACAGACAGTTTTTGTTTGACTCATATAAACCTGATCACACTTTCCCTCAGAAAATGTCCCTTTTGCACTGAAAAATACAGAATGGGTTGCAAGCTCTTCTCTTGTACAGCCATCTTAGGTGGCCAATTATTCTATGTCACTCATCTGGAAGAGTGAGCAAGTACAAAAAAGAATATCATGAACCACAAAGTTGTCATCTTTTTTTCCAAGAAAAGTCTGATCTCTGCTTTGAATCTTAAAATAATAACAATTGTCTGTTTTCTTGTGTGAATAGGTCAAGAGATATGATTGTTTTTTCTTTCCTAGCTGTCATTTTCTGGGAAGAATTTATTTGTTGACAAAATGTGAAGAAAACCAACTGGTTTAGTTTCACTGAAGTTTGTGGCTGAAATTCTAGTGCCCTAAGGAGTGGTGTCAAAGTGATGAGGCAGCCAGATAGTGATCTCAGAAGCCTTCTTAAACAATGTGACTGTTTCAGGAGAAGGGGGTTGGGGGAAAAATGAACAATTTAGTTCTTCAGTCAGTTCCTAAGAGGCTGTCTCCCCAGTCTTGGAGAAAGAAAGTGCTTCACTGGGAAGCTTATTTTGCTGCTTGGTACAACTATTATGAAAAATGAGGATGATTTTTTTTTTTTTTTGGCAATTGTGTTGGTACAAATTCACAACCAGCTATTCTATGATGGTAAGAAATGTCTTTTATTCATGTAGATGAATAAAAGTGAGTTCAATGTTTAGTTGTGGATCTTTTGTTTGGGCTTCAATACACATTTTCTTTATTTTTATTATTTTAAATCATCTGGAATATTAATAGATTTTATTCAGTAAAGTCTAGTATAAATTATTTTCATATTTTAAATTTTTCCTTGAGCAATATAATACATGGGTTAGTTAATTATATTGATAAAAATAACAAAAGCCGAACCAAATTCAGATAAAAATGCTAAAATTATAGAAATTTAAACTACCTTTATTATTGTTCGTGCTGATCATTAAGTTCGGCATGATAATGCTACTAGTTCACTTCATAATCCAAGCATTAAACTAAGCAAAAAACAGCTGATTCTGTAGCAGACTCATTTGACAAGCACTTTTAGAAATGCTGTTTTAGTACTCTGTAGAAAGCCTTAGTAAAAGAATATATGAGGATGATTTTTAGATTTTAAGTTTTAAGTCTGCCAAGGAGAACTGAAAAGGATGAACTCCCACTGACTGAATCTCCAGGAGTACCTTTCAGATGCACATTATGGTTTGAGGAGCTTGATATTTGCATGCCTTTTTTTTTTTTATGTTGCTCAAAGGCTCTGTGACTCAGTCTCTGCCATTCAGAAAAGAAGTTTCCCCTTCTTTCAGGGCAGAAAGCTAAAGTACATTTCCGATTCTCACTTGTCATTTGCTGTGTTCATGAAAATGAGTTTTCACCAATGGAACATTAAAGAAAGGATTTGTGCCATTTTTGAGTCTAGCCTTTTAAGAAAGAAGAACGTCTCCTTGTACTGTTTTCACCTTTATTTATTAGATGCTGATGAAAGTGAGGCCTTGGAGGATGCTACACAAAAAATATAATATCATACAAAGAGTATGCAGAGGAGTCATCCACCATCCAGATAAAAACACTTCCTGTGGGAGCACAATGTAAACTCCTCTTAAGCTTGGATTTCTCCCTCTCAGGTTTAAATTTCTTCTCAATTCTAGGGGTTGAAACCAAGGCCTTACACATGTTAGTCATGTGATCTACCACTGATAGTAATCCCTGGTAGCGGATTACTATATATTTTAAGTTCTATTTATTTCAGCTTCTAGCATGACCTTTATTGATAAAGGATTTGTGTAGGACTGAAATTCTACTAAAGTTGAAATGCTGAAATTAAAAGAAGAAACAACAGATGCTCCTTACCTTCAGCAACACATGAGGCACATCATTTCAGAAACATAATCTTTTCACTTTTATTAAAAATAATTGTTTTTGCAGTGCCAGGAATTAATCCAGGCTTCACGCATACAAACTATATACTTCACTTCTCAACCACATGTCCAGCCCAGTTTTTTCACTTTTTCCCTTTTGTTTCTTAGGTTCACTTTATCATTCATTCACTCGTATTTTAAGTTTGTTTTTATTTTATTTTGGGACCACATCCAGTACTTCTCAAGCATACTCCTGGCTCTGTGTTGAGGAGTGACTACTGGTGGTACTCAAGCAACCATATTTGGTGCCAGGTTTTGAAATAGGCTCTGCTGCATGCAAGACAAGACTTTAGTTCCCAAACTATGTCTCCAGCTCTTGGAAATTGAATGTGGAACCTCTTGCATGCAAAGCATGTGTACTGGTCTTATAAACTATCTCTTGGTCCTCTATTCATATATATATATATATATATATATATATATACATATATATATATATATTGTTTTTTGGGTTACACCTGGCGATGCACAGGGGTTGCTCCTGGCTCTGCACTCAGAAATTACCCCTGGTGGTGCTCAGGGGACCATATGGGATGCTGGAAATTGAACCTGGGTCAGCGGTGTGCAAGGCAAACGCCCTGCCTGCTGTGTATTGCTCCAGCCCCTATTCATATATTTTTAATGAATTTATTGCTATTGAAATTTCTTCTTCAAAGCTTGCATGACGGGGTGGAGGGCAGTGCAGTTGGTAGGGCATTTGCCTTGCACACAACGGACCCATCTTCATCCCATATGGCTCCCCTAGCTCTGCCAGGAGCTATTCCTGGGTGCAGAACTAAGAGTAACCCCTGAGCATTGCCCGGTGTGACCCAAAAAGCCAAAAAAAAAAAAAAAAAGCTTGCATGTTACACTTTCCCTGCAGCCACCTTCTCAAAAGCCTTCCCTCTAAACTACCCACACATACCAAATATGGCCAAATATGGGTTTGAAGAGAGGTTTTCATAACTTCCCAGTGATAAAAATATGAGTGATATAGGAGCTTGAAAAGATTACACTCCAGACAGAGAACTGTGACCCTGAGCCCTGCAATTTTCTGTAGTTGAGGACAATTCTTTTGTATGTGTGTGTGCTTTTGGGCATTGAACTGAGGCCCTCACATACGCTATGCACGTGCTTTCTAGCTGAGCTACTTTCTTGACCCAAAGTTATCAGCAATTAATAGTACATAACTAAGAAGTAAATCCCCCAATCCAAGGGACTGGTTGGGGATATCACATCCACTATGCACATATTATGTAGAATTGTATTATTTTCTTAAAAGAACAAATAATAGAATAAAACTTAATGGAGTGATAAAGATGGGGTAAAAAAGAAAAGGAAAAAAATTAATAAATAGAATTTGGGGATGGGGGCTCTAGCTCAAGAGAATGGAGCATATGCTTTTTATGCAAGAGACCCAGAGTTTAATTCCCAGCACTGCAGGCTCTCCTCAGCCCCAGCATTCTCGCCTGGGTCTGACCCTGATAACCACTAGTATCACCCCAGTGGGCTGGAGCAATAGCACAGCGATTGGGCGTTTGCCTTTCACGTGGCCAACCCGAGTTTGATTCCTCCACCCTTCTCGGAGAGCCCAGCGAGCTACTGAGAGTACTGAGCCCGTGTGGCAGAGCCTGGCAAGCTACCCGTGCGTATTGGATATGCCAAAAACAGTAAGAATCAGTCTCTCAATGAGAGACATTACTGATGCCCACTCGAACAAATCGATGAGCAACGGGATGACAGTGACAGTGACCACCCCAGCAGCACCAAATGCAGAGTCCTGGGACAAGCATTGTTGGAGCACCCACCACTGGTGAGGCCACTATTTTAAAAATAATAATAAGTTTTGGGAGAAAAGGGAAAATAAGGCAGAAATTGAAAATAAATTTGTGTGTCCAGTCACTTAATTTGATTTTACAGTAGAGCACATTGTAGATGAATGTAGGCAAAGCAATGGCTAACATCACTTGGTACAACAGAATTTGATTTATAGAGCACATCCATGAATCATGATTCAAAGGTTTATTTATGTGTGACTGTCAAAGCACATTGAAATGATCAAAAATACTTTCTGTTAAACTATTTATCAGAACAGGTAATTTAACTAGAATATTTTAATATATTCTATTGCTGAGAATGTTCATTTAGTTATGGAGTTCATTATAAAACTTTGGTGTGGAGCCTGTGTAGCATCTTGTTCTGGTTTCTCCTGAGGCCAGTTATTCTGAGACAACATCAAGGGTTAGTAGTGCAGGGTCCATCAGTATGGTAGCACAGTGTCTAATTACAGAAGAACACAGTCTACTGAAGTATTTTCAAAGCTTAACCTCATAAGGTTATAAAATATACATAATTCAGACTTACTTCTAATGACCAATTAAGCATCTAGGATAGCAACCAGTCCCCAGCACTTAGTGGTCATTGATAATGGCTATTTCAAGTACCCTGCATTGCGTACTTGGCTTAAGGAAATGGTCCTGGGTACGAAAAGGTAAGAAGTGACAGTTGGAAACCTGCAGGTAAAGTCTGAGGGATGTATGTGTGTGTGGACCACTAGTACATTGGTGGTTGATATGTTTTTCTCTTGTTATAATACTGAAATTTACTTTCATCTCCTGGGTCTATGGTAAGTTGTGATCAGGAATGAGAGCACCTTGATGGGCACTGAGAAACAAGATGAAGTCACTGGAGATAAAATACTCCAGCAGGTTATACATGAGGAAACAGAGTTGACAGTTACTTGCCAGCTACTCAATGCTATTGGAAAAAGTCCTGGCTGGAGAGCACAGGATGTTTCCTCCATTCATTTCACTGGACTCCAAGATTCAGAGCTGGAACATAAGGATAATAACAGTGTGGAAAGTTTTCAGGTGGCGATTACCTTGGTCCTATGCCAGGTGTATTACTCACTGCTCACAAAGCTCCAGCTGGTATTTACCACCCAACAAAAGAGAAAAGAAAAAAGTCCTTTGGCTGATTTCACGTCATGTTGTACACCAGGCGTGAAAGGTTCGACAATGGGATGGGGAAGAATGAAACTGGTTTCCCATGGTCCTTGTTTATTTTTATCACACGGCATCAAGTATTTCGGCCAGTTTGGAGAATGTAAGGATCAAGAGTGTTTTGGTTCTTAAACTAAATTCTGTTTATTAACCTCCTATCTGAGGAAATAACATTTACTCGGCTCACTTCCTGAAGGGCTTGTTTCATATCCTTGAATGAGATTCCGGTTGTGTGATCACGGACAGCTTTATTCTCCCCTCCCACAGAGAGCTGAAACTGACTCCAGACACATGCACTCAGACCAGACCGAAAATGTCCTGACTCTGAAAGTCTCATGTTTAGTGAGAAAATCCCCCTACAAGTTAAAAAAAAAAAGTAGTCAAGGTCGTGTTACTAATGAGGAAGGTGTTTAACCAATTCATTTATTTAACAAACCATTATGTGCTTTATGTACCATGTACAGAGGGCTGAGAGGAAGGCAAAAGGGACTGGGCCATGTTTCCAGTTTCCAGTTTTTTGTTATGGAACTTACTGATATTTAACATAGAAAGCATACATGCAATAAAAGCATACATGCAATGAATTGCAACCTGTCCTGAAATGGAAAGGTAATTCCTGAGAAGAGTGATTAGTAGTTCGGATAACTCTTCTCTTATTGAGTCTTAGAGCCTATATATTTCACACCCACATATTAGCAATTTTTAAGAACTCTGCTCCCAATAGCTTCATGTATCTTTCCTAATTCAAATGACAATCTTCAGGATCAAGAAGATCGCAAGAGTCTGAGCACTGTAGGAATCAGGGGACAGAGTATGGGAGTTAAGACTATTGACATAAATGTAGCTGACTTGATCCTGGATACCACATTTGGTCCCCTGAACACCACCAGGAGTTACTCCTGAGCACAGAGCCAGAAAATACCCCTGAGCACTGCTAGTTGTGCACCATCCCACCCCGAACAGACTGTTTTCTAAACCTTAACTGTTTAATAATTACAAGTGGTCATTACCATTCTCCCACCAGCTTTTATTCCCCCTAGCACTTGCATTCTGCTCTGTAAATCAGATTCTCAGATTCACAGATGTAAAATTACTTTTGAGACTGTCAGTTTTTGGGGGGGAGGTGTGGGTGGGGAACACTTAGAAGAGGGATTCTTGATAAGGAAGACACTTCATGGATACAAAAAGTTATCCATGAAGTGTTATCCAGGGAAATTGTGTTTGGATGCTATCTCCCCAGCATTTACCGGCCTTGCATGGATACCATTCCGTGTGCATCAGATTAAACAATCACAAAATCAAGAGAATGAAACAAGTGTGTTCGTATTTCACCTCTCTCATTCACAAATTTGCTCAGAAAACATTTCCCTGGGGTTATTTTATTTGCTTTCTGTAGGGAGGGTGTGGAGCTGAGTGCTGATCACAGGCTCCAGAACAACCCTAGGGCCTTACCACTGTTTAACAGTTTTAGAACAGAGAAAGGTGAGGGCTCTCTGCTAATCTGCCCAGGCCTCTCCAGGAAATACTCTGCATGCAGCCTTCTGTCTGCTCTTGTGTGCAACTTCTGCTTCCCATCCACCATTCCAATATGGAAATGAATTCTGTGTGCATCAGTCTTCAGTACCGTAAGTCCTTGGTCCAGGTGAAGTTCCTCTAGTTATCTGCTGCCTCCCATTTGCTCTCCCAACCTCCTTTAGCTTCCTCTCCTTTGACCCTCCCTGCTCTCCTGACCTGCTCTCTCCTCAAGCACACCCCCTCCCCCGAGTAATCTTAGACAACACAAGTCTGATCTTGCCCTGTCTGTCTTAAATCCCTCCAACTAGCTCCCTGTGGCTCTCAGAAAACATTTGAACTTCCTTTCACATATTAGAGAAAGCCTCTAACTGCTACTTGCCAGTCCTGAAATGTGTGTTTGCACTCTAACCAGCTTAGAGTTCTTGGGCAGCCCCGTGCTCTCTCTATATTTGTTGCCATATCTTATCTGTGTTCTACCTCTGGGCTTATTCCTTCTCATACATTAAGTTTCTCCTATGTTTTGGGGACTCCATTCTTTACCCCAAGATTGCAGATATTGGTATCTGCTTGTACTCACATCAATGCCCATATACACTGCAGAGCAATTTCCTTTTTTCTTGTCTGCTCTATGAAACACAAGATTCATGGATAGGCATTGCCCTTGTCTTCTTCATATATTACACTCACAACCTCGTACCCAGTTCTCAACAGCACTCTCTTCATGAGCACTCAGGAAGGAACTGTGTATTGGGTTTAAACTCCTGGCATTTGCTGTTTTGAACATTTTGTATCTGTTTTGGGAGCCACATTCAGAGATTATAGGGGTCATTTCTGGCTGAGCTCAGGGGACCACGTGGGGTGCCAAGAATTGAACCTGCATTCACCACATGCAAGGCAAATACCCTACCTGCTGTCCAATCTCTCCAGCTCCTGCCTGGAACTTATCTTTCATCTTTGAATTTGTGTTTTATAAGTCTAGTGAAGCAAATGAGCATGTTTTGGGTACTTGGAGCCATAGCTTCCACCTGATCCCACCTCCCTGTAATGCTTCCCGATCTGCCTCCACTGACTTCCACTTAGGCCTCTTTGATTTGTACTTAAGTACGAATGGTTAATGCAGGCTTGGACAGGATTTGAGTGCAGAGCAATACCTACCTCAAGTTACTTGTGATCTAGGTCAAAGTAGTAACAAGCTGGTATGGCTATGATACCCCCAAATGGGGGCAGAGCTGATATGCCCATGGACCAGGCTAGTATGAACTGGAGGAGCTAGTAGATAAGAGACAGCTGAAGAGATCCATGTACTTCATTTCCCAGAATTAATTCTGTCCCAAAAAACTGATTCATTATTTCATAGATACTTGCTCACTGCCTACATACATTTTCCATATTTCCACAGGAGGGTCATTGTTTATGTATGCTCTATATGCTATATAAATGCTGTATTTCAACCAGTTAATAATATTCAGTAACTCTCTCTAATCTTTAAAAACCTGGATAAAATATTGGGGGGCATTGCGACCCCAAGATTTTCATAATTATTTCTGTTCCTATCATTCTTCCTCAGTCTAAATAGTAGGAAAAAGCAGAACCCTATTTGGTTATACTGGTTCCTGACCTCCTTGGCAATCAGCTCTCTGAAGAGTGCCTTCAAAAGAATCAGGAAGTTGTCTTGTCTCTTCCCACCCCCACTCACCACCCTCTGTCATATCCCATATCAGTTCAGCATGCAATATGCTTTCCTAAGCAATAGATGTTATCTAGATAGACAGGTAAATATGGATAGGATATTTGCTTTCTCTATGAATTTCAGGTCCATGTGCCTAGCAAGTCAGTATTTCCTCTTTTGTAATGCTCTTCCAGTTTTGCATGGACACTCTCTTGAAGGTAACAAAATGTCCCTGGCAAAGAATAATATATTTGCATTCACCTTGTGCACTTTAAGGGGAAGGAAGAGGGCTTATTCCTACAATGCTGCTGCTGATCCAAATTTTAGACTTTCATTCATTAAAAAATTTTTGACTCAGGAATTGCTCTATTGAAGAAAAACTTTTTCAGCATATGTGCTAGATGCCTCACTTGTCTTTAGAGACACAGCAATGAGGAGAAACCATGTAAGCACTTAGGGAATCTTTTTGTGGTAGAGGCAGACATTAAGTCATCAAACAGGTAAGGAAAGCATATAATTAGAACTAGCAAGGAGTACTGGAGAGGAAATGAAAGTTTATAATAATGTAGCTCAAACTCATTGGTAATAAGATTCATTTAGGACCCTTGTTAAAATTATGGTGTCCTTGGCCCTGTCCCAGACCGCCTGATTCATAATATGGAGGGCAATCCATACCTATCACAAGTTCCCCCTAGGAAATATTTGGTAATAAGAGTATTTGGGAAACCCAAGTTTAGTGGGGAGTAAAGCAACTAACTAGCTAGTTTCTAACTGGGCGGCAGTCTTAGAAGTTGTCATTTCAATGAAGAATTGCTTGGAAGGTCTTTGAAGATTTGTTATAATAATTAGCAGAAAACTTTCAGTTCATATCAGTGTTTTCTGGTGCTGGTGACCTCTGGACTTAAATGCTGTCTTTATGAAAACTCATTAGGTTGCTAGGTGATGAATTTCTCTCCCAACTACACTTGTTCCTAGACGTAGGACTTTCTGCAACTCTGCCGGTTTCTTTCTCTGCATTTAAGTTTTCTTTGCTCACTCTCCATTGAGAAAGGATGCCAGTAATGATGCCAGTAAACTGAGTATGTTTACTCTAACAGCAAAGCATTCTTTTTCTTTTGGATTCTCAAATAATATTCAACAGAACTCCTGGAGGACTTTCATTTGACATATTGGGTTCTGACTTATCTAATGAGAAAAGTGGTGCCTCTTAATAGACTATCAATAAATTTAAACTCTAATTGTGCTGTTTGGTAGTAGTGGCTATTTTTATTATTATGGGGGTCACAGTCAGCGGTATACAGGGCTCACCAGGGACACATCAAGCAGTGGTGGAGGAGGGGACATGTGGTAGAGATTGGACCTAGAGTCGATATGTGTGGCTTTCCATGGTGGTATTTAATTTAGAAATATTCTATGTACGGAGGGAAACAGATAAATTGGTTGGAGGGTGTGGTGGCAGAATGGCTCGTGTATAAAATCCTATGAATAACAGTTTGCAAACCACAGTGCCCAGAATGAAAAAAATTTTAAAAAAAGTTTAAAAAATCTTATTATAAAATTTTATTATAATTACTGATTTTTCATTAGTATCTCAGTCTGTTTCATCTTGCTTTTTTTTTTTTTGGGGGGGGGTCACACCCAGCGATGCTCAGGGGTTACTCCTGGCTTTGCACTCAGGAACTACTCCTGGCGGTGCTTGGGGGACCATATGGGATGCCGGGGATCGAACCCGGGTCGGCCGCGTGCAAGGCAAACACCCTACCCGCTGTGCTATCGCTCCGGCCCTCAGTCTGTTTCATCTTAACATAATGTTCATAGCCTTTCCCTCAGTAGAAAAGTAGTTTTTAGTACGGAAATTATAGACCCCTAATGAGTAAAAATTTTAAATCAACTATAATTCAACATAAAAATTTAGAAAGTGTATAAAAATAAATTTTTTGTCCCAAGTAATCTTACCACCAATGTTTAAAAACTTTTAACACTTCAAGTTTGGGGTTGTTTTCTTTTTGGTGGGAGAGGGGTTTGTTTTGGCTTTGGGGGGCTCCATCCTGTGGTGCTCAGGTCTTCTGCCTGGCTCTGTGCTCACGGATGGGTCACTGCTGATGGGACTCAGGACACTGAACCCAGGTTGGACACATGCATGACATGTACTTTACCTGCTATCTCTCTGGCCCCCAAAACTGGTAGGGATTTTAGACTTTTTCTTTTAATCATTTTGTTATTAAGTTTTATGTATTAGTTTCCATAGTTCGTACATAGTTAGAGAGATATAATAGATTTAGTACTATATGTCACATTTATATCCCAATATTTTTTTTTTCTTTTTGGGTCATACCTGTCAATGCACAGAGGTTACTCCTGGCTCTGCACTCATGAATCACCCCTGGCGGTGCTCAGGGGACCATATGGGATGCTGGGAATCGAACCCGGGTCGGCCACATGCAAGGCAAATGCCCTACCCACTGTGCTATTGCTCCAGCCCCTATCCTAATATTTTGACAAAATTTGACAACATAAGCATTTTCCTCATTAAAATCTTTTTGATGACTACATTATATCCGTGTATATGAAAACATTTATTAAATATTTTTTGTTGCTTCAATTTTAGTGTTTGAGTTTTCACTTTGATATGTAACATTGGTATAAATGCCTTTGTGTATAAATTTATGTCCATACTTATGATTCATCTTGCAAGCCAGTCCTAGGCATGAAATTACTGGGTTAATTAAGGACATGCTTTTTTTAAAGTCTAGTTTATACATCTTGCCAAACTGCTTTCCATGAGAATTGTACCAATATGGGAAATGACTTTTGAAATTATCTTAAACTAAGCCTGTCCAGTACATGGACAGATTTATTAAAACTAATAACCCTAAGAAATAAATGATTTATTGACGTACAATTTACCCTTCTTCTGAAAACCCATGATCCCAATCTTGCATCCCTAACCAATGAATACTATTGGTTGAACATAGAAAGAGACCAATCAACTTCATTGTTGCCCTAAGATCTTGAAAATTTGTGCTAATGGTCATAGCCATACCATTTTACATACAAAAGTCAGCTTTTGACTCCAACTGTGGCCTGAATCTCTACTCTTATGGTAAGTACTATTGTTAATTGGCATCTAAAAGGTAGTTGCTGTTGAATAAAACTAGCATTTCCATTTGCAAGGGAGATATCATCAACATTCAAATGAAAACACTTCCCAAAATCTCAGTGTTTTATTCTGGTGGTCATTAAGGAGGGAATGTTGGTGTGTATGGTTTTATTTTAATTTTTTAATTTAATTTAATTTTTATAAAGTTGTTCACAGAATTGATTATATTTAATATTCGAACACCAATCCCAGCACCATTACACCTTCCCATCACCATATTTTGAATGTTTTCATCCCAAACCTCAAACCCTGACCCCCAAAGCAGAACTTAAGCAATTTATTTTGTATTGCTTGTTATGAATAATCCACTAAAAATGATCCAAAAGAGTGTTCTTAGGGGAAAGTGTGTGAAGATTGTTGTATTTCACCCAGGAGTCATTAAGTCCTTCTGTAAGAGAATAGTAACATGCTAAAGATTGGGCCTTGTGTATTTATATCTATATCTGGATAAATATATTTCCCCCTAAGATTGATTGCCTTCTACTTTAAACCCCATCAAATGTGGTGTGCAACTCTTGGTATATCAGTGGTGTACAGTATGAGATATCCAGGAATAGATTGACTCATGTGTGAGGCTCGTCCCGAGTGTGTGGAGAGCGGCTGTGAGCATGACTGAGTTCTGGAGGTTTTTGGCTGCCGGGGTTGGTCCCGTTGGGACATTGAAGAGTACTCACTTGCCCCCCTCCAGGTTGCCCCAAATGAAATAGACTGGTGCAGGGTCTGGATGCATCTCTCTGGTGTGTGTGTGTGTGTGTGTGTGTGTGTGTGTGTGTGTGTGTGTGTG